>CM062819.1:1589537655-1589552655 GCA_031772625.1 Pinus tabuliformis | reverse complement strand
TCGAGCGATGCCACACAAAGACTGCATCGGCTAACGCCGACTGCCCATCCAAGGGGACAAGATCACCGCTCGCCGACGCACGCCACGAAAATCGCTTGAGGTATTTCAGCGGACCGGACCGCATGGGGCACAGACGACCAGCTCCGCTGCTCCCTAGCATATTGTAGGGAGCGCGTTTGAATGGGATGCGACGCCCAGACAGGCGTGCCCTCAACCGAGTCCTCGGGCGCAAATTGCGTTCAAAAACTCGATGATTCATGGGATTCTACAATTCACACTAAGTATCGCATTTCGCTACGTTCTTCATCATAAAAAGAGCTGAGATATCCGTTGCCGAGAGTAGTTTCCACGTATTACCGAAAAATCGGCCAAAAAACTGAATAGGGGCACCCCCCACAACAAATGTAAGGCCAAGGGGCAAAAGGAGGAAAAACGCATGAGAGAAAGAGAAACAAAGGTGTCTAACCCCCACAAGGGGGGAGGCTCGAACAGAGGAAAATCTCCCCCCAACCCCACGCCCTCGCAAAAAGGGGGGAAATGCGTGGGACAGTGATCGAGAAGGACTAGGGTGGCCACCTCGGGAGCTCGCACTGCTTTTAGCCCTTCCCCGACACCAGCCCACAACAATTCCCCCTTTTCTCTGTAGAGCTAGGGACCGAAAGGAAGAGAACAGGGTAGAAAATAAACCACAAACAAAGCACAAGCCTCCCAAGCCTCGTGCCTTCGGCAAAAGGGGGGAATTGAAGGGGACGACGATCGAGAAGGACGAGGGTGGCCACCCCGAGAGCTCGCACTGCATTTCATCCTTCCAGAACACCAATCCACAAAAATCCCACCTTTTCTCCATAAAGCTAGGGGCCATGAGGAAGAAGCGAAGAGAACAACAAGGGAGAAAGGGATATATCAACCGTGGCTACCGGCTCACAAGGGGAGGAGGCTCCAAATAGAGAACAAGCTTCCCCAACCTCGTGCCTTTGCAAAAAGGGGGGAACTGCAGGGGACAACGATCAAGAAGGACTAGGGTGGCCACCCTGGGAACTCTCACTACTTTTCGTCCTTCCCGAACACCAATCCACAACAATCCCACCTTTTCTCCGTAAATCTAGGGGCCGAAAGAAGGGAAGAAAACAACATGAAAGAAAGAGATATATCAAACGCGTCCACCGGCTCACAGGGGGAGGCTCAAACAGGGAACAAGCTTCCCCACCCCCGTGCCTTCGCAAAAATGGGGGGAACTGTAGGGGACGGTGATCGAGAAGGACTAGGGTGGCCACCCTCGGAACTCGCACTACTTTTCGTCCTTCCTAAACACCAATCCACAACAATCCCACCTTTTCTCCATAAAGCTAAGGGGCCAAAAGCAAGAAGGGAAGAAAACAACAGGAAAGCAAGAGATATCAAACGCGGCTACCGGCTCACAAGGGGAGGCTCAAACAGAGAACAAGCTTCCCAAACCCCGCGCCTTCGGAAAAAGGGGAGAACTGCAGGGGACGGCGATCGAGAAGGACTAGGGTGGCCACCCTGGGAACTCGCACTGCTTTTCGTCCTTCCCGAACACCAATCCACAACAATCCCACCTCTCCTCTGTAAGGCTAGGGGCAAAAGGAAGAAGGGAAGAAAAAAACACCAAATATAAACAAAGATCCCAAGAAAAGAGAGAAGCTCAACAGCATGCGCGAGCAAGATGTCCGCTAACCAAAAAGAAATCAAAAAAGGCACCCAATAAAAAAAACGTCCCACCTCTTCACACCCTCCCGCATGCATTCAGCACAACACCCTTTCCAGCTTTACAACATAGCAAACAACCAAGCAAATAAATCACAACCCAAAATTGACCAATAGAAAAGACGAGGGCCACGATGAGACCAGTGTCTGGAGCACGTCACTTAGAGGCAAACAGCCCCCCAACCCAATGGCACAAGGCTTCAAACGACAAATAGACTGCTGCCCATAACATAAACCCACCCCGCTATTGCACCCCTCCGTGTACAAAACACCCAAAAACCTTTCCAGCGAGAGAGTCAACGGGGGTCAAAGAATCAAACCCCAAAGAGGAGTTGTCACTGGCTGACAATCAACGCTGGAGAAAGCTGCGAGCCACAAATACATCGATGGTGCAAGGCCACTTGAGAGAGGGACGTTCCAAATCGCACACCACGCAATGAAGAAATGACGCAAGTCCCACAAAAAACCCACAATCCAAAGGGAGGAATAAAGACACAACCCATTACTTCTTTTTCCCTCAGAAGGGGAGTGGCTCACGAGAGGACGAGGAATTCCCTCGACGGCAAAGGCACGAGATAAGATTGCCACCCTCATGCCTGTCGGAAGGAAAAATTGCGATCTCGATGGAGCTCAGACCGAGGGATTGGTTTTTCATTACCTGGACACCCAACCCTTCCGCGAGGGCATGTCGAGGAACAGTCAGGAGGGACTAGGGTGGCCAGCCCAATGGGTTGAACTGCTCTTCATCCATCCCATACTTGACCGCACCCCGACAATCTTGCCTCATGGAAGGTTTGAGCTACCAGGCGCGCATGCAACCACTCCCTCGACCCAACCACCAGCGAAAAAGCTCACCCAAGCAACACATCAACCGTCGCCGCCTTTTCGAGAGAACCAACTATGGAAGCCCGCACCCTTGGCCCATGCCTTCCAACGAACAAAAGACCGAGCACCGCCGCTATGAATGAGTCCGAATTTATCCATCATTTTTACCAAGCACCTCAACTCTGCAGCAACCATGCACGACCGAACAGATCGTCGTAAGGGCTCCCAAGAAACAAGCTTCCGAACCCCCTGCAGAAACACATTGGGGGGAAGAAAAACAAAGGATGGGTGGGACAAGCACAAGCATGGCTTGCAAGCACACACGAAAAAATGAGCGTTACCTCGAGACAAGCAACCAATGATGTTCCCGCCAAACACCAAACCCGCTCCCCTAGAGACGCACCACAAAGTCCCACATTGCAATCGACACCCAACGAACCTGAACCAAAAAAGAAAACCCCTGCTATCAATGATCTTACCGCAGGTTCACCTACGGTAACCTTGTTATGACTTATCCTTCCTCTAAATGATAAGGTTCAATGAACTTCTCACTGTTATCACTCAGGTTGTCCCTTTTGACTCCTAAAGGGATACAGCCGAGGTAACCACAAACCAACTTTGGACTGCAGGCCCTAGCCTACCTGCAGTTAGAGAGGGCTCTCTCTTTATGATTTAGCTTTGTTGAAAGGGATGATTTTAGGCTAGATATGATGCACAGGGGTTTTGATTGAGTTTTGGTGGGAAAACTGACACTTTTAGGTAGAGAGGCAGAGTATAGTCTAAATTTTTCAAGCCATTGGGCGTGGAGTCGAGGAGGGGAACTGCTGGTGCGTTTTCTTAATAACAGTGAGGGAACATGGAGCAAGATAACTGAGGTTTGAAGCAATCTTCAGATTTAAGGGATGAACTGAATGCTAAAGAAAGAGAGGCAGTTAAGAATCTCTCCAACAGATTAGCAGAGAAAATAACAGGGCGCTACCTAGGGGCAGTTAAGAATCCCTAGATAATTGGACAACAAAGGTGAATTGGGGTAAACATGAGCCGGGAGGAATTCAATGTTCATAACCAATTATTTTAGAGGAAAACATCAAAAAACAGCAGAAATTGAGCATAGAGAGTATTTAAACTAATTCTAGGCTATTCCTTTTTTCTGCTATTTAGATAATGGCAAACACATAAACAGAGATAAGAGGCACTTATTGCTTCAGGCCGCAGCGCAGGAATTCCATCTTCAACTCTTCAAAACGTTCATCAACAACAGACAGTTCACTCTCCAAGCTTTAAGCAATCTTTGATTACAGAAAAATTCAGGTATACACATAGAGTCTCTAGTGAAAATTCTCAATTGACCAACCCTTAAAACTATACAGAGGGTGGTATATATAGGGCAAAAACTCTCTGCAGAGTTCCTTTATTACATCTTGACCTAATTAGGTCATAAAAAATGACTACTTGACCTAATACTATCCTAAAATAAATACAAAAATATCTCGGGCCGTGCTCAGGGCCGATGTGTCAAAACTGAATAAATGATGTTGTCCTTGGTGGCTTGCTGCAGTGCTTTCTTCAATAAATGAGTATGGGTTTCTGCTTCCTTGCTGTCCTGGTGCTTTGAATGCCTTAATGGTGATTTGAAGGCAAGGATGGGCTGATGCTTATTGATTTGACTTTCTGGGGGCTTCATCAATGTTCAGGTGCCTCGAGCCCCTAAAATATCTTCGGCTGATACTCTTTGGCGTCTTTTCTTCCATTGATACTTTCTGACAAAATCTGGACTGCTGATCTGATGTGCTGCGGGTCTAATCACCAATAAATGGCCGATGTTCGGCCTCTGTATCATCTGGAATTGTCTTCTGATCCTTTTGGTATGCTCTGTGAAGAAAACGGATCATTTTTGTGCCTTTTCGAGCTTCCTGGGGCCGCATGGTGAGAAGATTCCTTAAAGATTCCCTGAAGATTCTCCATTTCTGCCTAAAAAATTCTGCGATGAGTGATTTGCAGCTCATCAAAAACTGCCTCAGAATTGGATTCTGGGGCTCTGAAGTGCGACTTTTGCGCCTCTGCGGCCAAAAAGTGTTGATGACATCAGCATGATGTCAGCATTGTATGGCAGGTGACGTGGCAGGATCACGTCAGCATGATGTCATCACGTACGGGTGATGACATGGCAGGTACGATGGTAGGGACACGTGGTAGTGACGTGGCAGGAGGCCACGCAGGTAGGTGACTCATCGAGTGACTGGACAGGGGAGTGACGTGGGCATGACTGTGCAGGGGGTGACGTAGGTATGACTGTGCAGGGGGTGACGTAGGTGGTGACGTCACCCGGCAGGAGGCGGTAAGCGGTATGTTGCGCACCGCTTTTCGGGGATGGCGGTTTCGGAGGGAGGGGATCCGCCACAGCCCAGCGCCTGATGCGTGGCGGGAGTACGGCGGCAAAACTGTCGAACTCCCGGGCCTTAAAGGCCGGGCAGTTCGGGGATGGGGCGGCCCGCCCACCGTCGATCTGCGGGGCTGTGGATCAGACGACTGGTGGCAGACGTGAAGGGACGGCGACTTAAGTGCGGGGTATATGCGGAGTATATTCGTTTTTTAATATTTGCACGGGTGGGTTAACAACTTAGGAAAACGGGTTTATGTGGGTTTTACAGGGGCGGACTTAATACTTACGCACAGAAACTTTGGGTTAGGGGTGGAATATTGGTTTTTTAGGGGTTTTTAGGGTTAAGGGAGAGGTTACTAGCTGACCAAATGTCAAACTAGTTCCTTAATGACTCGGATGGGCTAAAAACAGCCCCAGATGGACTGTGATTTCCCGGACTTATAGAGAATATGGCTATATTGCCAGGGAGGGGTATTTACATAGGGGAGTTTATATACATGATTAAAATAGGGGAAGAGGGAAAATTGTTAGGGAGTTATATAATAAGGGTGATGAGAAGAAGGGAGAGGTTAGTGAACTCCAGCCTGAGTACCTCCAACTGAAAAACTACCTCGGACCGAAAAATGGATTGCTTATCAAAATTGGAACACAGCAGTGGCCCTTAGACTAGCACACTCTTATGGACACTTCTTTGGCCATCTGTAGCAAATATGGTGCATTGCAGCATGGATAGTTCGACATATTTGGCATGTAAAACTATCAATCATGAAAGATGATTAACCTGCTGCAGCAGTAGGCTAATAGTGGCTCCACTTGGGGATGGCTTTTCCTTGTGAAAAGTCAAGAACAGCAGGTCAGACTGCCTTGTATTCAATTGTTGCTGTGTTCTGCAAATTTCCCTTGGCTGGCTGCCTTATTGATCCTACCTACCTACCTACCCTAACCAGTACTTACTTTGTTGTTAGGTGAAGTGAAATAGCCAATGCAGCCACTTAAGCAATAATATCATGAGTGGGCTTTGCTGCTTGTGCTTGCTAGTGGGACCAACCGAGATTTTGCAATTTGTTATGGCTTTGTCAATCTTTGAGAAGATCAAGAAGCTACTGACCTCTTTTGCGGTGTTTAAATACTGTACAAAACTGTCCTGCAACATATATATACAATTTCTAGGCTGAATTAAAGAACTATACAAAGGTTGAGGATCGCTACCATGCCTTGGAGTCGAGAGATCATCGATAACTCGATACTGAGCCTTGCAGCCTGTTAATGGAGAAGAGCACTGATCTCTTTCATCATTCTGCTTGCCAGCGGATAGGTCATTTAGAACTTGCAGAGGTGCTTGTAATTTGTTACAATCTGGCTCGAATAGGACTTGACTGATCTGTGCAGACTGCTGGTCTTCTTCTTCTTTGAACAACTCAGATGGCTGAAAACAAAGAGGCAGGGGATCCACTTGGATTATTTGGTCGTATACTGCTGCTTCTGGATCCACCTCAATCTGATATTCAATGGCTCTTTGGGGCTGCAAAACTAGAGGCAATGCCTTTGGAACAATATCTTGATTAGCCTCCAGACGGTCAAAAGCAACACGCGGTGACACTTGATCATATATAGCATGATATTTATCCTTGATAAATTGAAAAGATTCAAAACAAAAGGGTAAAGTTCCTTCACTGAAATCAACACACTCTGTGTTTTCTTCCTTTTCTTCATAGCTGAGATGGGCATGCTGATCATTGGTTTCAGGTTGCTGAACCTGAACACTGCTTCCTGCCAAAATAGGATCTGATTCCTCTGCAAGGCTGATTTGGTCGTTAGGCTCATAATCATCATCATACAGATCATATTTGGGTAGACAGTTGAAAGAAGAGAAGCTATTATATTCACACAGTATATCAGGAGACTGCTCCATCATGTATGGCTGGATGAATATGTCATCTGTTTTGTGGCAGGTTTGTTCATGAATGTCACTACTTTCCTGTTGTGAAACAGATCTGTTCTGGTGCTTTGAACATTCCACTTTCATTGTGATCAGCTGCATCATTTCCTCTGTCCTTTGTAACACACTATGAAATCTTTCTTCTTGCTTTGCTTTGCGCTGTTCTTCCCTCCTTCTTAGATTTGCCTCTACGTCCACAACTATGTCCTGCATCTGTTTCAAAGTGGATGGGCATCTCTCTCTTAAACAAAATTCCATCTCTGTGTCAAATGCTCTAGGATATTGCAACAAAGCTAGATCAAGGGGAGGTCTTATATTTAAAGGCATGGACTGATAAACTTGATTGAATCTGTCTGAAAACTGCTGAACAGATTCATCTGGATGCCTTTATAAATGATTGTATTCTTCAATGAGCGCGAAGAGATTACCTCTGATCATCCATTTATCAAGGAAAAGCTTGGCACACTGCTGAAACTTAGAGATGCTTGCCTCAGGCAACGCTTTAAACCAAGTCCTAGCTTCGCTTTGCAAAGAAAGGGCAAATAGTCTAAGACTGAAATCTTCATCTTCCACTTCAAATGTATTAAGATAATCTTCAAAAGCCTGGATATGTTTCTGAGCAGTAATACCATTCTCTCCATCAAATCTAGGGAGATATTCAGGATGATTTGCCGGCAGAGGACCAAGCACAGGAGGCAGGATGAGCGGCTTATATCTTTCAGGAACTTTACGAGGCACGGGAGTATGTACAGGAACTAGAAGACTAGGCTCTATTTTCGGTTCCTCCTTGGCTGTATGATGATATTCAACAGCATTTGAAAGTTGCTGCTTTGATGTGCAAGGAGGATTTTCAACAACATTTTCCAAAGGAAAAACACAAAAATCTGACATAAAATCGTTTTTAAAGTACAATATGCACAACAAAATTTGGTGCAAGAGAAAGAACATGATCTCTTGGATGATAGTCCAAGTCAAGAGCCTGGTCTGCTTATATAATTCCTTCGGGTTCATTTCTCCAGCGGAGTCTTTATTATGAGGATGATGTGGAGTCGCCAGGTGGATGAATCAACCTTGAAGTGCCTGATCTCTGTCCACCATCACAGATCAAAGTTGAACTTGAAAAGCCCTGAAGAAAAGGAACATTTTCTCCAGAAAACGAGGCGAACTAGTCAAAATTGAGGATTTACACTAATAAACACATGATTCAGTTCCCCAGTGGAGTCGCCATTATGTTATCACTCAGGTTGTCCCTTTTGACTCCTAAAGGGATACGGCCGAGGTAACCACAAACCAACTTTGGACTGCAGGCCCTAGCCTACCTGCAGTCAGAGAGGGCTCTCTCTTTATGATTTAGCTTTGTTGAAAGAGATGATTTTAGGCTAGATATGATGCACAGGGGTTTTGATTGAGTTTTGGTGGGAAAACTGACACTTTCAGGTAGAGAGGCAGAGTATAGTCGGCGTGGAGTCGAGGAGGGGAACTGCTGGTGCGTTTTCTTAATAACAGTGAGGGAACATTGAGCAAGATAACTGAGGTTTGAAGCAATCTTCAGATTTAAGGGATGAACTGAATGCTAAAGAAAGAGAGGCGGTTAAGAATCTCTCCAACAGATTAGTAGAGAAAATAACAGGGCGCTACCTAGGGGCAGTTAAGAATCCCTAGATAATTGGCCAACATAGGTGAATTGGGGTAAACATGAGCCGGGAGGAATTCAATGTTCATAACCAATTATTTTAGAGGAAAACATCAAAAAACAGCAGAAATTGAGCATAGAGAGTATTTAAACTAATTCTAGGCTATTCCTTTTTTCTACTATTTAGATAATGGCAAACACATAAACAGAGATAAGAGGCACTTATTGCTTCAGACCACATCGCAGGAATTCCATCTTCAACTCTTCAAAATGTTCATCAACAACAGACAGTTTGCTCTCCAAGCTTTAATCAATCTTTGATTATAGAAAAATTCAGGTATACACAGCGAGTCTCTAGTGAAAATTCTCAATTGACCAACCCTTAAAACTATACAGAGGGTGGTATATATTGTTAGAAAATTATATATTACGGAGCAATGGAACATATATAATATTGCAGAAATATAAACACAGAAAACGCACAAAACAAGAGAGACACAGATATACGTGGTTCACCCAGTTTGGGCTACGTCCACCTTGAACAGCCAGTCCTTCCTTTCTATTATCCAGCAAAATGAAGAGATACAACCTACAGCAAAACCGCTGTAATATCCTCTGTTTTCTCTCACAGTCTCACCTCTATGTTTCTCGCTCACCGAATACACATCTATATGTCACAGCCTCAAATACAATGCCCTCATATAAAGAGAGGGGTTGCCTTCTAGGGCAAAAAACCCTAAACTAAACATAAGTTCTACCGTCAGATCATCCGCCTAATGAACAGCCCAGATTGACTAGAAATTACTATACTTTTACAAGGCAATTTTACAGCTATTTTTAGCTTCGGGGGCGCTGCCCCCGAAACCCCCCCTGGACCCCCCACGGCAGCGATCATTTTACGGGCGGCGTTGCCGCCCCATTTTGAACTGTGGTCCAAAATGCCGGTACTATAGAAGATAATCAGGCTCCACACCCAACAATCTCCCACTTGGAGACTAATTGTAGCAACTCCACCGCTGCTCCATTTGCTGGACAATGACTCCTCTTTGGACCTGGCTATTTCTCATCTTCATCATCATCCTTGAAGACCAACTGAAACTGAGCATATTCTCAGTTTCTCCCTGGTTACAACTTTTGTTAGCATATCTGCAGGGTTCTGGCTAGTGTGTATCTTTTCCAGCTTCAACTCTCCATCTTCCAACACTGATCGTATGAAATGGTACTTGAGCTGTATGTGTTTTGTCCTGGAATGAAATGCTGAGTTCTTTGCAAGATGACTATCATTGTATAACGTGCCCATATCATGCTCCTTACCCAATTCACCCATAAACCTTTGTAACCAAATCATTTCTTTACTAGCCTCTGTAGCAGCAACATACTCTGCTTCTGTTGTTGAGAGTGCAACAACACTTTGGATTTTTGAAACCCAACTGACAGTTGTTCCTCCGACAGTAAATACATATCCTGTAGTGCTCCTTCTATTATCTCTGTCACCTGCCATATCTGCATCAACACATCCTTGTAGGGATATGTTTGAACCACCAAAGCATAGTGCCTGATTTGTGGTACCTCTCAAATATCTGAGAATCCATTTCACTGCCATCCAATGTTCCTTTCCTGGATTGTTCATGTACCTGCTTACAACTCCCACTGCATGTGCAATATCAGGCCTTGTGCAGACCATTGCATACATTAAACTTCCAACTGCTGATGCATATGGAACTTTAGACATATAATCCATGTCTTCTTGGGTCTTTGGGCACATTTCTTTGCTAAGTTTGAAATGGCTAGCAAAAGGTGTACTAACTGGTTTTGCATTTTGCATGTTAAATCTTTTCAACACCTTTTGTATGTACTCATTCTGAGACAATGTTAATTTTCTATTTTTCCTGTCTCTAGTTATTCTCATACCAAGGATTTGTTTTGCAGCACCCAAATCCTTCATTGCAAATGAATTTGCCAATTTTCTTTTGAGCACATTTATTTCCTGCATGTTAGATCCTGCAACAAGCATGTCATCTACATACAATAACAATATAATATAGCTGCCATCATTTTGCTTTTTCAGATAAACACAATGATCAGAGTGACATCTAGTATAACCTTGTTCAGACATAAACTTGTCAAATTTTAGATACCACTGCCTTGGAGCCTGTTTTAAACCATACAAGCTCTTCTTCAACCTGCACACAAGTTTCTCCTTCCCTTTCACCTCATATCCTTGTGGCTGCTGCATATATATCTCTTCCTCCAAATCCCCATGGAGAAACGCTGTCTTTACATCTAACTGCTCAAGATGCAAATCTTCAGCTGCTACAAGACTTAAAATAGTTCTGATTGAAGTCATTTTAACAACAGGAGAAAATATTTCATCAAAATCAATACCTTTCTTCTGTGCAAACCCCTTCACCACAAGTCTAGCTTTGTACCTTTGCTTTCCTCCATCTTCTTCCTTCAGCCTGTAAACCCATTTATTCTTCAATGTAGTTTTTCCTACAGGCAACCTGACTAAATCCCAAGTCTTGTTATGCATTAAGGAGTCCATCTCTTCTTCCATGGCTACCTCCCACTTCTTCTTGTTTTCAACCTGCATTGCTTCTTCATAACATTCAGGTTCACCGGAATCAGTCAACAATAAATAATATAATGAAGGAGAGTATCGTTCAGGAGGTCTACCTATCCTGGTAGATCTTCTAACACCACTTTCAGGTGTTTGGGGTGCCTGTTGCTGTTGTGGTGGTTGCTGTTGTTGTGGTTGTTGATTATTATTATTTTCAGGCACCTTTACTTTTTCAGTGATTTCATCAAGGACTGCGTATTCCTTGTTTTCCTTTTCCTGTTTCTTTTCCTGCAACTGATTCTTATACAAGACCTTTTCATTGAATATTACATCTCTGATCCTAATGATTTTTTGATTTTCGTAATCATATAAGCGATAACCAAAATCATTAACACCATATCCAATAAAGGTACATTTCTTTGACTTTGCCTCAAGCTTTGTTCTATTTTCTTTATCAATATGGACAAAGGCCTCACAACCAAAAGGCTTTAAAATAGAGTAGTTTACCTTTTTACCTGTCCATGCTTCCTCTGGAACACCACCATCCAAGGAACTTGAAGGCCCTCTGTTTATTAGATAACCAGCAGTATCTACAGCATCTGCCCAAAACTGTAAAGGCAATCCTGCATGCAATCTCATGCACCTTGCACGCTCCATGATTGTTCTGTTCATCCTTTCTGACACACCATTTTCTTGTGGTGTTCTTGGAACTGTCTTCTCTCTGCGAATTCCATGCTCTGAACAGTACCTATCAAACTCTTTGCTGCAATATTCACCTCCATTGTCTGATCTAAGACACTTCAATTTCTTTCCTGTCTCAATCTCAACCAAAGCTTTCCATTTCTTGAAAGTATCAAATACATCAGATTTATTCTTAATACAATAAATCCAAGTTTTTCTAGTTGCATCATCAATAAAAGTAACATAATAACGAGAGCCACCAAGAGATGATACCTGAGCAGGTCCCCATACGTCTGTATGCACAAGCTCTAATTTTTCGTTCTTCTTTTCTTTCCCAACTCTAAGAAATCTGACTCTCTTCTGTTTTCCATAAATGTAGTTCTCACAGAAGTCCAAATCAACATTCTTCAAACCTGGCAACAAATTCCTTGAGTGAAGAATCTTCATCCCTTTTTTCACTCATGTGTCCGAGCCTATGATGCCATAATGCTGCATCTGCTCCTTTGGAAGTCAAAGCATTAACAGAGTTAGAAATACCATTGCATAAATAAAATGTACCAACCTTTTCACCTTTTGCTATTACCAGGGCTCCTTTTGTGACCTTCCAAGCTTTATCTATGAAAGTTGTCACACAACCTTCACTGCCTAACTGCCCTGTTGAAATCAGATTTTTCTTTAGATCTGGAACATGCCTTACCTCCTTTAGTAGCCATTGGTTTCCATTTTGCTGTTTTACAAGAACCTTACCCATTCCAACAATTTTACAGGGTTTGTCATCACCCAGACGAACTTGTCCAAAATCTCCTTGAACATAGTCATAAAAGTATTTCTTTTCAGGTGTGGCATGGAATGAGGCCCCTGAATCTACCACCCAGGAATCAGTAATATTTTCGAAAGAAAGAATCAAAGCATCTTGTAACACCTCACCTGTCACATTTGCTTCATGATTGTTTTCTTGTTGTGCATCTCCTTCTTTTCCCTTCCGAGATCTACAGTCTTTCTTTAGGTGTCCTTTCTTTCCACATTTCCAGCACACTATCCCCGATCTGGACTTGGATCTGCCTTTCCTTGATTTACTGCGATATCCTGAGCTCTTTCCTCTTTCCATTTTTCTTCCTCTAGACTCTGCACTCAAAGCATTTCCCGATGTCTCACCGGAGCTTTTCCGTCGCATTTCCTCGCTAAGGATAGCACCGACAACATCATCAAACTTTAAAGTACTAGATCCAGAAACGGAGTTACTAATGGCCATTACCAAACCATTCCAACTTTCTGGTAATGAGCACAAGAATAACAGAGCTCTAACTTCATCATCAAAGTTTACCCCTACAGAACTTAACTGGCTTGTAACTGTATTAAAATCATTTAAATGGTTTGCAACAGATCCACCTTCCGACATATTCATATTAAATAACCGTTTCATAAGAAATACCTTGTTTGAGGCCGAGGGTTTTTCATATAGTTTCGACAACGTCTGCATCAAACCCTCTGTCGTGGTTTCCTTCGAAATGTTGAAGGCGACTGACGCAGCAAGACACAACCGTATTGTTCCGAGTGCCTTTCTATCGAGAAGGTTCCATTCTTCGTCTTTCATACCCATTGGCATCTTTGTTTTTCCGCCCAATGGTAGGTATAGATCTTTCTGATACAGATAATCTTCCATCTGCATCTTCCACAGCGAGAAGTTTTGGCCGTTAAATTTCTCGACCCTAAACTTACCATCTTCCGCCATTGCTCCCACTCGAACCAGGAACCCTTCTTTCCTGCGAGTTTATCAGCCAAATAGACCTTCGGCTCTGATACCAGTTGTTAGAAAATTATATATTACGGAGCAATGGAACATATATAATATTGCATAAATATAAACACAGAAAACGCACAAAACAAGAGAGACACAGATATACGTGGTTCACCCAGTTTGGGCTACGTCCACCTCGAACAGCCAGTCCTTCCTTTCTATTATCCAGCAAAATGAAGAGATACAACCTACAGCAAAACTGCTGTAATATCCTCTGTTTTCTCTCACAGTCTCACCTCTATGTTTCTCGCTCACCGAATACACATCTATATGTCACAGCCTCAAATACAATGCCCTCATATAAAGAGAGGGGTTGCCTTCTAGGGCAAAAAACCCTAAACTAAACATAAGTTCTACAGTCAGATCATCCGCCTAATGAACGGCCCAAATTGACTAGAAATTACTATACTTTTACAAGGCAATTTTACAGCTGTTTTTAGCTTCAGGGGCGCTGCCCCCGAAACCCCCCCTGGACCCCCCACGGCAGCGATCATTTTACGGGCGGCGTTGCCGCCCGATTTTGAACTAGGGTCCAAAATGCCGGTACTATAGAAGATAATCAGGCTCCACACCCAACATATATAGGGCAAAAACTCTCTGCAGAGTTCCTTTATTACATCTTGACCTAATTAGGTCATAAAAAATGACTATTTGACCTAATCCTATCCTGAAATAAATACAAAAACATCTTGGGCCGTGCTCAGGGCCGATGTGTCAAAACTGAATAAATGATGTTGTCCTTGGTGGCTTGCTGCAGTGCTTTCTTCAATAAATGAGTATGGGTTTCTGCTTCCTTGCTGTCCTGGTGCTTTGAATGCCTTAATGGTGATTTGAAGGCAAGGATGGGCTGATGCTTATTGATTTGACTTTCTGGGGGCTTCATCAATGTTCAGGTGCCTCGAGCCCCTAAAATATCTTCGGCTGATACTCTTTGGTGTCTTTTCTTCCACTGATACTCTCTAACAAAATCTGGACTGCTGATCTGATGTCCTGCGGGTCTAATCACCAGTAAATGGCCGTTGTCTGGCCTCTGTATCATTTGGAATTGTCTTCTGATCCTTTTGGTATATTCTGTGAAGAAAACGGATCATTTTTGCGCCTTTTCGGGCTTCCTAGGGCCGCATGGTGAGAAGATTCCTTAAATATTCCCTGAAGATTCTCCATTTCGGCCTAAAAAATCCTGCGATCATCAAAAACTGCCTCAGAATTGGATTTCGGGGCTCCGAAGTGCGACTTTTGCGCCTCTACGCCCAAAAAGTGCTGATGACATCAGCATGACGTCAGCAGGGCGACGTGGCGGGATGACGTCAGCATGACGTCATCACGTACGGACGATGACGTGGCAGGTACGGTGGCGGGGACACGTGGCAGTGACGTGGCAGGAGGCCACGCAGGCAGGTGACTCATCGGGTGACTGGACAGGGGAGTGACGTGGGCATGACTGTGCAGGGGGTGA
>CM062819.1:1589485155-1589532655 GCA_031772625.1 Pinus tabuliformis | reverse complement strand
CTCAACCGACAATGCCAACACGGAAAGAGTACAAGCACAAGACACCGACACCATAAATAGTCGAACAATGAAGAGGCTAGCCATCACAAGGAGCCACACCACAACAACCCATACAACTCCCAAAACTTGGAGCAGAAGGGGAATTGTTCACATATGCCTCCAAGGACAAGCATGGCCAACATTATCGCTCATGTGCTACCAAGTGGGTATGGAGAGAATATGAAAATCGGACACCGTACAAACGACCCAAGGCCATTCTTGAGGCAAACCCGAAAAACCAACTCAATTGCCAACCCACCTTTCACACGAAAAGCAAAACCCTCCACACCAAATAGGGAGGAGGTGAATAATATAATGAGGAGCCACTTTCAATGGAGCCACAAATGGCTGCCCAGCCCAATCAAAATTCTCTATTCGCAACAACCGAGGGGCACGATAGCAACATAGGCAACGACGGAGTTTTGGGGCTTCCATCTGGGACTGCAACAACGAAGGCTCAAAGGAGCGCCGAGAAAACATTCAACATTCTTATCGTTTGGATGGGAAAGAGGGACGAGGATGAGCATGGCCCACATTGCCACTCATGTGCTACCGAGCAGGGATGGAGAGAAGACGAAAATCGGCTGCCCTACAAATGACCCAAGGCCATCGTTCGGGCAAACCCGACAAAGCAACTCGATTACCAACCCACCTTTCACACGAAAAGAAAACCTGTAACCGGTATCTTCTGGAGGGGCACGAGGGGGACCAAGACGAGCCAAGGAGCCACACCACAACAACCCATACAACGCCAAGAACTTGGAGCGCAGAAGGGGAATTGTTCACGTATGCCTCCCGGGACGAGCATGGCCAACATTACCGCTCATGCGCTACCGAGTGGGGATGGAGAGATGATGAAAATCGGACACCCTACAAACGACCCAAGGCCATCGTTCAGGCAAACCCGAAAACACAACTCGATTACCAACCCACCTTTCACACGGAAAGAAAACATGTCGCTGGTATCATCTGGAGGGGTATAAGGGGACCAAGACGAGCCAGGGAGCCAAACCACAACAACCCCTACAGCTCCAAGAACTTGGAGAGCGGAAGGGGAATTGTTCACATATGCCTCCTGAGACGAGCATGGCCAACATTACCGCTCATGCGCTACAGAGTGGGGATGGAGAGAAGATGAAAATCGGCCGCCCTACAAACGACCCAAGGCCATCGTTCAGGCAAACGCGAAAACACAACTCGATTACCAACCCACCTTTCACACGGAAAGAAAACCTGTCGCTGGTATCATCGGGAGGGGCATAAGGGGACCAAGATGAGCCAGGGAGCCACACCACAACAGCCCCTACAGCTCCAAGAACTTGGAGAGCGGAAGGGGAATTGTTCACATATGCCTCCCAGGCTGAGCCTGGCCAACATTACTGCTCATGCGCTACCCAGTGGGGATGGAGAGAAGATTAAAAGCGGCCGCCCTACAAATGACCCAAGGCAATCATTCAGGCAAACGTGAAAACACAACTCGATTACCAACCCACCTTTCACACGGAAAGAAAACCTCTTGCTGGTATCATCTGGAGGGGTACGCAGGGACCAAGATGACAAATTGATTACCAACCCACCTTTCACACAAAAAGAAAACCTATCGCTGGTATCATCTGGAGGGGGATGAGGGGACCAGGACGAGCCAGGGAGCCACACCACAACAGCCCCTACAGCTCCAAGAACTTGGAGAGCGGAAGGGGAATTGTTCACATATACCTCCCAGGCCGAGCCTGGCCAACATTACCACTCATGCGCTACCAAGTGGGGATGGAGAGAAGATGAAAATTGGAAGCCCTACAAAAGACCCAAGGCCATCGTTCAGGAAAACCCGAAAACACAACTCGATTACCAACCCACCTTTTAGATGGAAAGAAAACCTCTTGCTGGTAACATATGGAGGGGCATGCGGGGAACAAGACGACAACTCGATTACAAACCCACCTTTCACACGGAAAGAAAACCTGTCGCTAATCTGGAGGGGGATGAGGGGACCAGGATGAACCAGGGAGCCACACCACAACAGCCCATACAGCCAAGAACTTGGAGAGCGGAAGGGGAATTGTTCACATATGCCTCCCAGGACGAGCATGGCCAACATTACCGCTCATGTGCTACCGAGTGGGGATGGAGAGAAGATGAAAATCGGAAGCCCTACAAACAACCCAAGGCCATCGTTTAGGAAAACTCGAAAACACAACTCGATTACCAACCCACCTTTCACACGGAAAGAAAACCTCTTACTGGTATCATCTGGAGGGGCACGCAGGGACCAAGACGACAACTTGATTACAAACCCACCTTTCACACGAAAAGAAAACCTGTCGCTAGTATCATCTAGAGGGGGACGAGGGACGGTCCATGGAGCCACACCACAACAGCCCATACAGCTCCAAGAACTTGGAGAGCGGAAGGGGAATTGTTCACATATGCCTCCCAGGACGAGCATGGCCAACATTACCACTCATGCGCTATCGAGTGGGGATGGAGAGAAGATGAAAATCGGAAGCCCTATAAATGACCCAAGGCCATCGTTCAGGCAAACCCGAAAACACAACTCGATTACCAACCCACCTTTCACACGGAAAGAAAACCTCTTGCTAGTATCATCTGGAGGGGCACGCGGGGACCAAGACGACAACTTGATTACAAACCCACCTTTCACACGGAAAGAAAACCTGTCGCTGGTATCATCTGGAGGGGGACGAGGGGACCAGGACGAGCCAGGGAGCCACACCACAACAACCCAAACAACTCCAAGAACTTGGAGAGTGGAAGGGGAATTGTTCACATATGCCTCCCAAGACGAGCGTGGCCAACATTACCGCTCATGCACTACCGAGTGGGGATGGAGAGAAGATGAAAATCAGAAGCCCTAAAAATGACCCAAGGCCATCGTTCAAGCAAACCTGAAAACACAACTCGATTACCAAACCACCTTTCACACGAAAAGAAAATTTGTCGCTGGTATCATCTGGAGGGGCACGCGGGGACCAGGACGAGCCAGAGAGCCACACCACAACAGCCCATACAGCTCCAAGAACTTGGAGAGCAGAAGGGGAATTGTTCACATATGCCTCCCAAGACGAGCTTGGCCAACATTACCGCTCATGCACTACCGAGTGGGGATGGAGAGAAGATGAAAATCGGCAACCCTACAAACAATCCAAGGCCATCGTTCAGGCACACGTGAAAACACAACTCAATTACCAACCCACCTTTCACACGGAAAGAAAACCTGTCACTGGTATCATCTCGAGGGGCACGAGGGGGACCAGGACAGGCCAAGGAGCCACACCACAACAGCCCATACAGCTCCAAGAACTTGGAAAGTAGAAGGGGAATTGTTCAAATATGCCTCCCAAGACGAGCATGGCCAACATTACCGCTCATGCACTACCGAGTGGGGATGGAGAGAAGATGAAAATCGGCCACCCTACAAATGACCGAAGGCCATCATTCAGGCAAACGCGAAAACACAACACAATTACCAACCCACCTTTCACACGGAAAGAAAACTTGTCGCTCGGATGATCTGGAATTTGCATGGGCCCCCGTACGACCAAAACGAAGCGATAAGGGAGAGCCGGGCAAACGAGCAGCACGAACATGCACAAAGCCAACCTCAGGTCACAACTTAGCATTTTTGATACGGGCTCGTTGGCCCGTGCATGCCCTCGCCCGAACAAATTTGCATGGGCCCCCCGCACAACCAAAACAAAGCGACAAGGGAGAGCGGGCCAACCGAGCTGCATGAACGTGCACAAAGCCAACCTTGGGTCACAACTTAGCATTTTTCGATACGGGCTCATTCACCCGGGCGCACCCTTGCCCAAACGAGTTCACAAGTACGCCCTCACACGACCCGCCCGAAAGACCGAAACGAAGCGACAAGGGAGAGCCGGGAAAACGAGCTGCACGAACGTGCACAAAGCCAACCTTGGGTCACAACTTAGCATTTTTTATACGGGATCATTCACCTGGGCGGGCCCTCGCCCGAACGACCCACCTGAACAAGTTCACATGGCCACCCTCAACCGACCCGCACGAACGATCTTGCATGGGCGCCCAAACGACCGAAATGAAGCGACAAGGGAGAGCCGGGAAAACGAGCTGCACGAACGTGCACAAAGCCAACCTCGGGTCACAACTTAGCATTTTTGATACGGGCTCGTTCGCTCGGGCATGCCCTCGCCCGAACGACCCGCCTGAACAAGTTCACACGGGCGCCCTCAAATGACCCGCCCGAACGATTTTGCATGGGCGCCCGAACGACCGAAACGAAGCGACAAGGGAGAGCCGGGCAAACGAGTTGCACGAACGTGCAAGAAGCCAACCTCAGGTCACAACTTAGCATTTTTGATACGGGCTCGTTCACCCGGGCGTGCCCTCGCCCGAACGACCCACCCGAAGGAGTTCACACGGGCGCCCTCAAACGATTCGCCCGAACGATTTTGCATGGGCGCCTTAACGACTGAAATGAAGCGACAAGGGAGATACGAGGAAACGAGCTGCACGAACGTGCACAAAGCCAACCTCGGGTCACAACTTAGCATTTTTGATACGGGCTCATTCGCCCGGGCGTGCCCAAACGACCCACCCGAACGAGTTCACACGGGCGCCCTCAACGACCCGCCCAAACGATTTTGCATGGGCGCTCGAACGACCGAAACGGACCGACAAGGGAGAGCTAGGAAAACGAGCTGCACAAACATGCACAAAGCCAACCTTGGGTCACAACTTAGCATTTTTTATACGGGCTCGTTTGCCTGGGCGCGCCCTCGCCCAAACGACCTGCCCGAATGAGTTCACACGGGCGCCCTCAAATGACCCGCCCGAACGACCGAAATGAAGCGACAAGGGAGAGCCGGGAAAACGAGTTGCACGAACGTGCACAAAGCCAACCTCGAGTCACAACTTAGCATTTTTGATACGGGCTCATTCGCTCGGGCGCGCCCTCGCCTGAACGACCCGCCTGAACGAGTTCACACGGGCGCCCTCAAATGACCCGCCTGAACGAACGAAACGAAGCGACAAGGGAGAGTCGGGTAAACGAGCTGCACGAACGTGCACAATGCCAACCTCGGGTCACAACTTAGCATTTTTGATACGGGCTCGTTCGCCCGGGCGCGCGCTCACCCGAATGACCTGCCGCAACGAGTTCACATGGGAGCCCTCAAACGACCCGCCCGAACGAACGAAACGAAGCGACAAGGGAGAGCCAGGCAAACGAGCTGCACGAACGTGCACAAAGCCAACCTTAGGGCAAAACTTAGCATTTTTCATACAGGCTCCTTCGCTTGGGCGCGCCCTCGCCTGAACGACCCACCCGAACGAGTTCACACGGGCGCCCTCAAACGACCCGCCCGAACGATTTTGCATGGGCGCCCGAACGACCGAAATGAAGCGACAAGGGAGAGTCGGGCAAACGAGTTGCACGAATGTGCACAAAGCCAACCTCGGGTCACAACTTAGCATTTTTGATACGGGATCGTTCGCCCGGGCGCGCCCTCGCCCGAACGACCCGCCCGAACGAGTTCACACGGACGCCCTCAAACGACCCGCCCGAACGATTTTGCGTGGGCGCCCGAACGACCGAAACAAACCGACAAGGGAGAGCCGGGAAAACAAGCTGCAAGAATGTGCACAAAGCCAACCTCGGGTCACAACTTAGCATTTTTGATATAGCCTCGTTCGCCCGGGCACACCCTCGCCCGAACGACCCGCCTGAACAACCGAAACGAAGCAACATGGGAGAGTCGGGCAAACGAGTTGCATGAACGTGCACAAAGCCAACCTCAGGTCACAACTTAGCATTTTTGATACGGGCTCATTTGCCCGGTCGCACCCTCGCCCGAACGACCCGCCGGAATGAGTTCACACGGGCGCCCTCCAACGACCCACCCGAACGACCCGCCCTTACGAGTTCACACGGGCACCCTCAAACGACTCGCCCAAACGATTTTGCATGGGCGCCCGAACAACCGAAACGAAGCGATAAGGGAGAGCCGGGAAAACGAGCTGCACGAACGTGCACAAAGCCAACCTCTGGTCATAACTTAGCATTTATGATACGGGCTCGTTCGCCCGGGCGTGGCCTCGCCCGAATGACCGACCCGAATGACTTCACACGGACGACCTCAAACGACCCGCCCAAATGATTTTGCATGGGCGCCCGAATGAGTTCACACGAAAGCCCTAAAATGACCTGCCCGAACGATTCTGCATGGGCACCCGAACGACCGAAACGAACCAACAAGGGAGAGCCAGGAAAATGAGCTGCACGAACGTGCACAAAGCCAACCTCGGGTCACAACTTAGCATTTTTTATACAGGCTCGTTCGCCCAGGTGCGCCCTCGCCCGAACGACTCACCCGAATGAGTTCACACGGACGCCCTCAAACGACCCGCCTGAATGACCGAAACGAAGTGGCAAGGGAGAGCTGGGCAAACGAGTTGCACGAACTTGCACAAAGCCAACCTCGGGTCACAACTTAGCATTTTTCATACGGGCTCGTTCGCCCGGCTGCACCCTCGCTCGAACGACCCACCCGAACGATTTTGCATGGGCGCCCGAACGACCGAAACGAACCGACAAGGGAGAGTCGGGAAAACGAGCTACACGAACGTGCACAAAGCCAACCTCGGGTCACAACTTAGCATTTTTGATACGGGCTCGTTCGCCCGGGCGCGCCCTCGTACGAATGACCCGCCCGAACGAGTTCACATGGATGCCCTCAAACGACCCGCCCGAACAACCGAAACGAAGCGACAAGGGAGAGCCGGGAAAACGAGCTGCACGAACGTGCACAAAGCCAACCTCGGGTCACAACTTAACATTTTTGGTACGGGCTCGTTCGCCCTGGCGCGCCCTCGCCCGAACGACGCACCCGAACGAGTTCACACAGGCGCCCTCAAATGACCCGCCCAAACAAGTTTACACGAGCGCCCTCAAATGACCCACCCGAACGATTTTGCATGGGCGCCCGAACGACCGAAACGAAGCGACAAGGGAGAGCCGGGAAAATGAGTTGCACGAACGTGCACAAAGCCAACCTTGGGTCACAACTTAGCATTTTTGATACGGGCTCGTTCGCCCAGGCGTGCCCTCGCCCGAACGACCCGCCCGAATGAGTTCACACGGACGCCCTCAAACGACCCGCCCGAACGACCGAAACGAAGCGACAAGGGAGAGACGGCAAATGAGCTGCGCAAACGTGCACAATGCCAACCTTGGGTCACAACTTAGCATTTTTGATACGGGCTCGTTCACCCAGGCGTGCCCTCGCCCGAACGACCCGCCCGAACGAGTTCACACGGGCGCCCTCAAACGACCTGCCCGAACGATTTTGCATGGGCGCCCGAACGACCGAAACGAACCAACAAGGCAGAGTCGGGAAAACGAGCTGCAACGAACGTGCAGAAAGCTAACCTCGGGTCACAACCTAGCATTTTTGATACTGGCTCGTTCGCCCGGGCGCGCCCTCTACCGAACGAGTTCACACGGGCACCCTCAAACGACCCGCTCGAACGAGTTCACACGGGTGCCCTCAAACGACCCGCCCGAACAACCCACCCGAACGAGTTCACACGAGCGCCCTCAAACGAACCGCCCAAATGACCTGCTCGAACGAGTTCACACGGGCGCCCTCAAACAACTTTCCCGAATGATTTTTGCATGGGCGCCCGAACGACCAAAACGAAGCGACAAGGGAGAGTCAGGCAAACGAGCTGCACGAACGTGCACAAAGCCAACCTTGGGTCACAACTTAGCATTTTTGATACGGGTTCGTTTTCCCGGGTGTGCCCTCGCCCGAACGACCCACCCGAACGAGTTCACACGGGCGCCCTCAAACGACCCGCCCGAACGATTTTGCATGGGCGCTCGAACGACCGAAACGAAGCGACAAGGGAGACCCGGGCAAACGAGCTGCACGAACGTGCACAAAGCCAACCTCGGGTCACAACTTAGCATTTTTTATACAGGCGCATTAGCCCAGGCGCGCCCTCGCCTGAACGACCCACCCGAATGAGTTCACACAGGCGCCCTCAAACGACCCGCCTGAATGACCCGCCCGAACGAGTTCACATGGGCGCCCTCAAACGACCCGCCCGAACGATTTTGCATGGGCTCCCGAACGACCGAAACGAAGCAACAAGGGAGATTCGGGCAAACGATCTGCATGAACGTGCACAAAGCCAACCTCGGGTCATAACTTAGCATTTTTGATACGGGCTCGTTCGCCCGGGCGCGCCCTCGCCTGAACGACCCACCCGAACGAGTTCACACGGGCGCCCTCAAATGACCCTGCTCGAACGATTTTGCATGGGCGCCCGAACGACTGAAACGAAGCGAAAAGGGAGACCCGGGCAAACATGCTGCATGAACGTGCACAGAGCCAACCTCGGGTCACAACTTAGCATTTTTGATACGGGCTCGTTCGCCCGGGCGCGCCCTCGCTCGAACGACCCGCCCGAACGAGTTCACACGGGCGCCCTCGAACGACCCGCCTGAACGAGTTCACACAGGTGCCCTCAAACGACCCACCCGAACGAGTTCACACGGGCGCCCTCAAACAACCCGCCCGAACGAGTTCACATGGGCACCCTCAAACGACCCGCCCGAACGACCGAAACGAAGCGACAAGGGAGAGTCGGGCAAACGAGCTGCACGAATGTGCACAAAGCCAACCTGGGGTCACAACTTAGCATTTTTTATACGGGCTCGTTCGCCTGGGCGCGCCCTCGCCCGAATGACCCGCCTGAACGAGTTCACACGGGCACCCTCAAATGACCCGCCCGAACGATTTTGCATGGGCGCCCGAACGACCAAAACGAAGCGACAATGGAGACCCGGGTAAATGAGCTGCATGAACGTGCACAAAGCCAACCTCGGGTCACAACTTGGCATTTTTTATACGGGCTCGTTCGCCCGGGTGCGCCCTCGCCCGAACAACCCGCCCGAACGAGTTCACACGGGCGCCCTCAAACGACCCGCCCGAACGAGTTCACACGGACGCGCTCGAACGACCCGCCTGAACGAGTTGACACAGACGCCCTCGCCTGACCCACCCGAACGAGTTTGCACGGACGCCCTCGCCCGAACGACCCACCCGAACAGGTTTGCACGGACGCCCTCACCCGACCCACCCAAACGAGTTTGCACGGATGCCCTCGCCTGACCCGCCCGAACGACCCGCCTGAACGGGTTTGCACGGATGCCCTCACCCGACCCGCCCGAATGGGTTTGCATGGATGCCCTCGCCTGACCCGCCCGAACAGTTTTGCATGGACGACCTCGCCCGACCTGCCTGAACGCATTTACATGGCAAACGACCCACCCGAACGAGTGTTTACACGGCAAACGACCCACTCGAACGAGTTTACATGGGCTCCGACACACGACCAAAACGAAGTCACAAGGGAGATTCGGGCAAACGGGCAGCACGATCGTGCACAAAGCCCACCCCCGGTCACAACTTAGCATTTTTTATACGGCCACGTGTGCTCTGGGCACCGTCACATGACACGACACGACCCGACTGTACCTACCACGCCCCTACACCTGCGGTGATCTTCCAACCGCTTGTAGCGAGGTGCGGCACCACAGAGCGCTTTCTTTTTAACAATACTAACACCCGTGGACTACGCCTACTTCAACAAGAACATACTTAGCTTATGTTTTTGCAACTGAATAAAGCATTATCCTTTATACTTTAGTGAAGACCATTCTCAATTATTAACCATGAACAGTAAACCGAGAACATCAACAATAAGCAAGTACAAAGGGAGGGGCAGCTCCCGAACAGCCTGCCCAACAATGTATTATATCAAGAATATCAGTTTTTCAATGTACAAGTGTTCCTTGCCAAACCAAGTCTACACTTGGAATATTTTTACAATCAAGGCATAGAACAGCCTTTTACAATCATGTGCACCCTTGCACAAAGAGGAGTGCTCACCCGAGCCACCTATCTCACTTTGTCAAGTCCTGCACATACTATCTGCACATAATTCCCACCTTGGCACGCTTGCCTCACCTAAACCAGCACTTAAAGTCCAAAACTGCACCTTAGAAGTACTACGCATGAGATATGTGCAGTCTTCTTTTAGCCCTGCGCAGTTTTCCCTTCCTCTTGTGCGTATGAGTGAATGCGAAGATATGTTGATTGAATGAGGAGCAGCCTCCCCATATATATATGCTTCCCATCATGGCACATAACCTTGGGCCGACATGTTAAATAATACCATGAAGCTCTCCACATAATATTTTATGATGTCGGCTTGGGGGTTGTAGAACCTCTATTCTACACCTATTTGTCTACCATTTTCCTCAACTTTTCCTTATCTTTCCTTCACTTTTGCCTCATTTTCACCATAAAACCTCTCAGATCATTACATTCAGTGTCAATAAGCATGATCAAGCAAGTTTTGCTAATGGATGACTATTTGTTTAGTTTTTGACTTACTTGCAGGAATCCCGCAGCTATCTGATGATCCCGCAGCTATCTGAAGATCCTGTAGCCTTTTTGTTAAACACTATGATCCACGTGTCGGTTTGCTAGACGAGCCACATGGGCACTCAGGTATCAGTGTGCTCGAGGTTCCTTTCCCTTTGTTCCAGCCATCCACGTCATTTTTACCCATGGTCAAAGCTGGTTAAGCCACGGTCAACTCAAGGTGGTTTAAACGGTGTTTGAAAGTTGTTTGGTCACGTCACCTTGAATGGTGATCTGTCCATGTTCTACAGATGGCAGGGGACGCAATCCAACATAGATTTATTATCCATGTCGACAGAACCACTAAACTCGTCCACGCAGCCGTGATGTGTCAAAGGACCTTTAATACGCATATTGTTTTATTGTTTTTCTGTTAACTAGCTGTACGCATAGGCTATCTTAGAAACTCCTATAAATTGATGCGTCTGCGTACGCTCAAAGAACTTTTGATTAGTTGTAATTTGCTGCACTTGTGTTGAATTTAGAAGCTTTTGTGAACTCTGTTTTCTAGTGCTATTCCAGCACTCTGTTTTGTAAACTTTTTGCAAATGGAGAAATCAATATAGCACTGTTTTGAAGTTTCCAGATCTTTGAGTTCTCTTATGGTTGAATGAACAGAGGGCCCCTGCTCATCTTAGCCTTTGTAAAGTATTTCATGTGCAGCATTTCATTATTTTCTTATTTATTTCCTTAAGCATGTATAGTTTTATTTACTTGTTTTCCTTTCTTTTCAGCTGATCAGTGTTATTTCTTTGCAGGTTTCTTTTAGCCCGGGATTTATTTTTATATGTGTTGTGTTTGCTTTACAGCTAATGGTATTTGAAGTTGACAATTCAAGTGCTGCCTTTGTCTTTATAGTTAGTTTTTAATCTTATTTCTCAAAGAGCTGTTAACATACATGAATGATCTTCATCATAAATTATTATCTTTTAAGATCAAAATATCACTAACTTGCAGCTTGTTTGGGTACTTTTTGGACTGTTCTTAAGCTACTTTCTTTCCGTGCTTTACACAATACATGTGCTTTGAAGCATCGAGTTAGAAAGAGTAAATCATTACCACTAGTCTTTAGAGTAAAAGTTTTGATTTTAAAGTGCTTCCTAGACTATTTCCTCACTACTTTCTAATCATGCTTTCCATAGTACATATGGCTGAAGTAGAGAATTAGAAATAGCAAATTATTATCATTAGTCTTTCAAGCATATTTTTCTCACTTTTATAAATTCTACTTAAGCTACTTTCTTTCCGTGCTTTACACAGTACATGTGCTTTGAAGTATCGAGTTAGAGAGAGATAATCTTTATTCTTGGGTTTTAAAAGTGATTCTCTTTTCTTTTATTAGCAGCAACTTGAACGGTGTCTAGTGCCATTGGTAGTGGTCATTTGCTTTCAAGTTTATTTCAAGTCATTTCAATTCATTTATTCTTTCCAAGCATTTCCTTTCAAGCAATTAGTTAGAGATCACTCCACACACACTTCCACTCATTTAGAATTCACTCTACACACACACCATCACTCACTTGTTTATAAATTCTCACTCCATCTTAGGAACATAATTAACCACAACAACACCCCCCAACGATAAGAAAAACTCTAAGAGGTTACTTAAGTACATATAGTACACCCTCACTTCATCAGCTTACGAGCCCCGGGTTGACAATAAATACTAGCAATTTAGATAACACTAAATTGACTAAACATTTTGGCGCCGCTGCCGGGGAAGTGAAATTAAGTAGCCATATTCTTAGAAAAAAAAATATAAAGTTTCAAGGAAAGAAGTTAATAACCTATCTAAGTATGCTCTCCTCTTGCACTTTGAAGTGATCTGGAGGATCAGAAAGGAGAAAGTTATTGATTTAATAGTTTCTTGAGTATGCTCTCTTCTTGCACCTGGAGTGAACTGGAAGATCAGAAAAAGAACTATTTAACTTGACTTGAAGATAAAATAAAAAATGACATGCATAGAGCTAGAGATTCTAGGGGAAGGTTTTTAGCTAGAGCTCGAAGTTCAATTTTTACAAGTCCATCTGCTTCAAGAGATATACAAGAGACACCTCCCTTATCTCCAACCGAAACTCCTAGTCCTGAAATTCAAGAGCCAAGAGTTGACTCTCCTACACCTTCTATTGAGTTTGAACTAGGAAGAGACTCTTCTCTTTCTCCTACCAGAAAACCAATTGTAATTGAGGAAATAGACTCACCTGAAGAGGAAGGAGAAATCTCTTCTCATTCACCCTTTGTAGAAGAACCAGAAGATTTTGAAATCCCTAGGAGAATCATCATGGCAGAGGAAGAAGGAGGCGGTAGAGGTAGAGGTAGAGGAGGAGGAGGAAATAATAATAACAATGGAGGAGGTAGAGGTCCCATTGGAGGAAATAGAGATGGGGATAATTCATTTGGGTTTCCCATTGTTGATGAGGACTCCCGAGCCACCATGAAAAACATATCACCATCCGTCCTCCCAAATTTTCATGGATTAAGAACTGAGGACCCTGAAACATTCTTGTTTGAATTTGAAGTTGTGTGTCGAACTTATGACTATCTGGATGATACTCAGAAACTCAAACTGTTCCCATCAACATTAAAAGATCAAGCTTTGAAATGGTTCATGGGGTTAGTTACTCAATCCATTAGGACCTGGGATGAAATGAAACAAACCTTTTTGGATAGGTATTTGGACTATTGTATGCCTACTAATCATAAGGGTGAGGTTTTTAAAATGGTGCAAAAAGAAGATGAGAGCTTAGAAGATTTACTTGAGAGATTTCAATATAATTTAAAAAGAGCAAAAATGAGTACCTTGGATGAAGAGACCTTAAAAGACCTCTTATTAAAAGCCATTAGGGATGAATGGATAGATATCTTAAACATGATGGGAAAGGGGGATATTTCTCAACTTTCTCTCAATGATATAGCAGAACTTTGTATCCATCTCTCAAGGGGCAAATCAAAAACTCAAAAATGGCCTAGAGATCCTTCTCTCCTTAGGGCAAATAAATCTGCAACAGGATCAGTGAGTAGGGCTGAAATCGGTAATATGCTAGATGAATTTAAAACTGACATCTTAGGGAGTCTCAGTGAACAAATTGATACCCTTAAGATTCAAAATAAACAAAAAGCAGAAGCCGAGGCTATGACTATCTTTTGCCCGAAGTGTAGAAAGAAGCATGCTTTAAGGGAATGTCCCTTGGAAGCACAAGTTGTGGAAACCTGTGTAATTTGCTCAGAAACCCATGAGACCAAGGAATGTCCTTCAATCCCTGGCCTCAAAGCAGTCTTTCAAGAAGATCCAAGTACGCTTGAATCCCTTTGTTTTGTTGCAAGAAAACCTTGGCAGGGGCAGCAAAATCAAGGGTTTAATAACTCTATGAATTTCCAACCCCCACCAAATTGGAATCCTTGGTCACAACCACAAAATCCTTTCCAAGCATGGTTGCAAAGCATGCAAATGCAAAATACTTATGGGAGATTTACCCAATTCTATCAATATCCTCAATCCT
The DNA here is from genome assembly GCA_031772625.1 of Pinus tabuliformis. NCBI lineage: Eukaryota > Viridiplantae > Streptophyta > Pinopsida > Pinales > Pinaceae > Pinus > Pinus tabuliformis. Next base: position 1,589,518,620 of record CM062819.1, on the reverse strand, counting down.
TTCAGGAATCAGCAAGCTCCCCAACTTCCAAATCAAGGTCAACAATTGTCATTACCATTCCCTCAACAACAACAACCTCCTCCACAAAATCAAAATTCTCAACTCTTGTTACAATCTCAGCAGAGGCCAAATCAACTTCCCTCTCAACCTCAACCAAACCCCAATAATAGAAATCCTCAAAATGCTTATGTGATGGAAGGTCAACCACTTATGGAAGGTCAACCATTCCCTACCTATATGGTTGTCCCTCTCAATGAGGTCCAACTCAGATCAGGTAGAATCCTAGACCAACCTTCTACAAGTGCTCAACAACCAAGCATTTCTGAGGAAGAATCTCTCAAAGCCAATAAGGGTTCTGAAGTATCCCTTCAAAACCCAAGCATTAAAGAAAAAGAAAAAGAATCTACTCCCTTAGTAGAGCAACCCACATCTTCAGCTATTCCTCCTTTTCCTGAAAGATTGCAAATTGATAAAGGAGTGGAGAAGCAGATTTGGTTGCCTGACTATAGCTTTCTAGATGAATTGAAAAATGTCTGTATCAAGATTCCCTTGTTAACAGCCATTAAGGAGATTCCCATTCTAGCAAAGACAATAAAGGAGATGAGTTTGAAAAAAACAATAAAAAGAACCAGAGACACAAAAAGGATACATCTAGTTGGAAAAATTGCAGACATTATGATGGGTAAAATTACCATGCAAAAATATGTAGATCCCGGTAGCCCTATTGTTAAAACTCACATTAATGGGGTTGAAATCCCAAATACCTTGATTGACTTAGGAGCCGCTATCAACATTATGAGTAGACAGACCATGGATTAGTTAAAACTTCCTAACCTTCTCTTTACACCTACTTTGCTGCAACTTGCAGACAGATCAATCATTAAACCTGATGGTGTATTGGAAGACATTCCAGTCTCACTAGACTCTTGGGAATATCCAGTTGATTTTATGATTTTAACTCCCAAGAACAATCTAGGAGGACATCCTCTTATTCTAGGAAGACCTTGGCTGGCCACAGCTGATGCTTTCATAAGTTGTAGGTCGGGAGACATGTATATATCATATGGTAATTCTACCAAGAAATTCAACTTGTATCCTCCCGCAAAGGCAATAACAGAAATAGGAGAAGATGAGTGGATTGACGATGAGGATACTCTTCAACCTATCCAAAACCATCTCTGAAATCAGTGAGGACAGTCAAATTCTAAATACATTAGAAAATTTTGAGGCATCTTTAGAATATGACTCTTCACAATTCCAGTTAGATGCAGATATTGAATATCTTTCCTCTAGACAGATGTCTCTCTTCTCAATGGAAGAGTTTGGTAGTTCTACAGTTGAAGTCTTTCCAGGAAAAACATTAAATATCAACAAGAACTTGGAAAGACTACAACAAGAAGAATTAACTAAACTGTTGCAAAAACATTCCACTGCCTTTGCATGGGAATATACTGACATGAAAGGAATCGACCCTAAGACTTGTATTCATCATATTTACATTGAAGAAAACAGCAGACCTATTAGGCAGCCACAAAGACGGATGAATCCAAATCTTAGGGAAATTGTGAAAGAAGAACTTCAGAAATTGCTCAAGGTAAACTTCATTTACCCCATTTCAGATAGCCAATGGGTTTCTCCCTTGGTTATAGTGCCCAAAAAGAATGGTAAATGGAGAGTTTGCATTGACTATCGAGAATTGAACAAGGCAATCCAAGATAATACCTATCTTCACATGAGCATGTGGCAGAAGAAACACAGCAGACTCAAGAAGAAATGCAGAAGGCTGAACAGAGCCTTAATTAACTTGAAATTCAGATGCATGTTCAAGAGGTCAAAGGTTAATGTTTCTACACAAAGGAAGAGAAGGAGGTTGGATGTCCTAGCTGAGGCATCCCAGCAGATGGACTGAATTGTGTTTTCATTGCATGAGGACATGCAATACCCTCGGAGTGGGGGTATGTAGAACCTCTATTCTACACCTATTTGTCTACCATTTTCCTCAACTTTTCCTTATCTTTCCTTCACTTTTGCCTCATTTTCACCATAAAACCTCTCAGATCATTACATTCAGTGTCAATAAGCATGATCAAGCAAGTTTTGCTAATGGATGACTATTTGTTTAGTTTTTGACTTACTTGCAGGAATCCCGCAGCTATCTGATGATCCCGCAGCTATCTGAAGATCCTGCAGCCTTTTTGTTAAACACTATGATCCACGTGTCGGTTTGCTAGACGAGCCACATGGGCACTCAGGTATCAGTGTGCTCGAGGTTCCTGTCCCTTTGTTCCAGCCATCCACGTCATTTTTACCCATGGTCAAAGCTGGTTAAGCCACGGTCAACTCAAGGTGGTTTAAACGGTGTTTGAAAGCTGTTTGGTCACGTCACCTTGAATGGTGATCTGTCCATGTTCTACAGATGGCAGGGGACGCAATCCAACATAGATTTATTATCCATGTCGACAGAACCACTAAACTCGTCCACGCAGCCGTGATGTGTCAAAGGACCTTTAATACGCATACTGTTTTATTGTTTTTCTGTTAACTAGCTGTACGCATAGGCTATCTTAGAAACTCCTATAAATTGATGCGTCTGCGTACGCTCAAAGAACTTTTGATTAGTTGTAATTTGCTGCACTTGTGTTGAATTTAGAAGCTTTTGTGAACTCTGTTTTCTAGTGCTATTCCAGCACTCTGTTTTGTAAACTTTTTGCAAATGGAGAAATCAATATAGCACTGTTTTGAAGTTTCCAGATCTTTGAGTTCTCTTATGGCTGAATGAACAGAGGGCCCCTGCTCATCTTAGCCTTTGTAAAGTATTTCATGTGCAGCATTTCATTATTTTCTTATTTATTTCCTTAAGCATGTATAGTTTTATTTACTTGTTTTCCTTTCTTTTCAGCTGATCAGTGTTATTTCTTTGCAGGTTTCTTTTAGCCCGGGATTTATTTTTATATGTGTTGTGTTTGCTTTACAGCTAATGGTATTTGAAGTTGACAATTCAAGTGCTGCCTTTGTCTTTATAGTTAGTTTTTAATCTTATTTCTCAAAGAGCTGTTAACATACATGAATGATCTTCATCATAAATTATTATCTTTTAAGATCAAAATATCACTAACTTGCAGCTTGTTTGGGTACTTTTTGGACTGTTCTTAAGCTACTTTCTTTCCGTGCTTTACACAGTACATGTGCTTTGAAGCATCGAGTTAGAAAGAGTAAATCATTACCACTAGTCTTTAGAGTAAAAGTTTTGATTTTAAAGTGCTTCCTAGACTATTTCCTCACTACTTTCTAATCATGCTTTCCATAGTACATATGGCTGAAGTAGAGAATTAGAAATAGCAAATTATTATCATTAGTCTTTCAAGCATATTTTTCTCACTTTTATAAATTCTACTTAAGCTACTTTCTTTCCGTGCTTTACACAGTACATGTGCTTTGAAGTATCGAGTTAGAGAGAGATAATCTTTATTCTTGGGTTTTAAAAGTGATTCTCTTTTCTTTTATTAGCAGCAACTTGAACGGTGTCTAGTGCCATTGGTAGTGGTCATTTGCTTTCAAGTTTATTTCAAGTCATTTCAATTCATTTATTCTTTCCAAGCATTTCCTTTCAAGCAATTAGTTAGAGATCACTCCACACACACTTCCACTCATTTAGAATTCACTCTACACACACACCATCACTCACTTGTTTATAAATTCTCACTCCATCTTAGGAACATAATTAACCACAACAACACCCCCCAACGATAAGAAAAACTCTAAGAGGTTACTTAAGTACATATAGTACACCCTCACTTCATCAGCTTACGAGCCCCGGGTTGACAATAAATACTAGCAATTTAGATAACACTAAATTGACTAAACATTTTGGCGCCGTTGCCGGGGAAGTGAAATTAAGTAGCCATATTCTTAGAAAAAAAAATATAAAGTTTCAAGGAAAGAAGTTAATAACCTATCTAAGTATGCTCTCCTCTTGCACTTTGAAGTGATCTGGAGGATCAGAAAGGAGAAAGTTATTGATTTAATAGTTTCTTGAGTATGCTCTCTTCTTGCACCTGGAGTGAACTGGAAGATCAGAAAAAGAACTATTTAACTTGACTTGAAGATAAAATAAAAAATGACATGCATAGAGCTAGAGATTCTAGGGGAAGGTTTTTAGCTAGAGCTCGAAGTTCAATTTTTACAAGTCCATCTGCTTCAAGAGATAGACAAGAGACACCTCCCTTATCTCCAACCGAAACTCCTAGTCCTGAAATTCAAGAGCCAAGAGTTGACTCTCCTACACCTTCTATTGAGTTTGAACTAGGAAGAGACTCTTCTCTTTCTCCTACCAGAAAACCAATTGTAATTGAGGAAATAGACTCACCTGAAGAGGAAGGAGAAATCTCTTCTCATTCACCCTTTGTAGAAGAACCAGAAGATTTTGAAATCCCTAGGAGAATCATCATGGCAGAGGAAGAAGGAGGCGGTAGAGGTAGAGGTAGAGGAGGAGGAGGAAATAATAATAACAATGGAGGAGGTAGAGGTCCCATTGGAGGAAATAGAGATGGGGATAATTCATTTGGGTTTCCCATTGTTGATGAGGACTCCCGAGCCACCATGAAAAACATATCACCATCCGTCCTCCCAAATTTTCATGGATTAAGAACTGAGGACCCTGAAACATTCTTGTTTGAATTTGAAGTTGTGTGTCGAACTTATGACTATCTGGATGATACTCAGAAACTCAAACTGTTCCCATCAACATTAAAAGATCAAGCTTTGAAATGGTTCATGGGGTTAGTTACTCAATCCATTAGGACCTGGGATGAAATGAAACAAACCTTTTTGGATAGGTATTTGGACTATTGTATGCCTACTGATCATAAGGGTGAGGTTTTTAAAATGGTGCAAAAAGAAGATGAGAGCTTAGAAGATTTACTTGAGAGATTTCAATATAATTTAAAAAGAGCAAAAATGAGTACCTTGGATGAAGAGACCTTAAAAGCCCTCTTATTAAAAGCCATTAGGGATGAATGGATAGATATCTTAAACATGATGGGAAAGGGGGATATTTCTCAACTTTCTCTTAATGATATAGCAGAACTTTGTATCCATCTCTCAAGGGGCAAATCAAAAACTCAAAAATGGCCTAGAGATCCTTCTCTCCTTAGGGCAAATAAATCTGCAACAGGATCAGTGAGTAGGGCTGAAATCGGTAATATGCTAGATGAATTTAAAACTGACATCTTAGGGAGTCTCAGTGAACAAATTGATACCCTTAAGATTCAAAATAAACAAAAAGCAGAAGCCGAGGCTATGACTATCTTTTGCCCGAAGTGTAGAAAGAAGCATGCTTTAAGGGAATGTCCCTTGGAAGCACAAGTTGTGGAAACCTGTGTAATTTGCTCAGAAACCCATGAGACCAAGGAATGTCCTTCAATCCCTGGCCTCAAAGCAGTCTTTCAAGAAGATCCAAGTACGCTTGAATCCCTTTGTTTTGTTGCAAGAAAACCTTGGCAGGGGCAGCAAAATCAAGGGTTTAATAACTCTATGAATTTCCAACCCCCACCAAATTGGAATCCTTGGTCACAACCACAAAATCCTTTCCAAGCATGGTTGCAAAGCATGCAAATGCAAAATACTTATGGGAGATTTACCCAATTCTATCAATATCCTCAATCCTTTCAGGAATCAGCAAGCTCCCCAACTTCCAAATCAAGGTCAACAATTGTCATTACCATTCCCTCAACAACAACAACCTCCTCCACAAAATCAAAATTCTCAACTCTTGTTACAATCTCAGCAGAGGCCAAATCAACTTCCCTCTCAACCTCAACCAAACCCCAATAATAGAAATCCTCAAAATGCTTATGTGATGGAAGGTCAACCACTTATGGAAGGTCAACCATTCCCTACCTATATGGTTGTCCCTCTCAATGAGGTCCAACTCAGATCAGGTAGAATCCTAGACCAACCTTCTACAAGTGCTCAACAACCAAGCATTTCTGAGGAAGAATCTCTCAAAGCCAATAAGGGTTCTGAAGTATCCCTTCAAAACCCAAGCATTAAAGAAAAAGAAAAAGAATCTACTCCCTTAGTAGAGCAACCCACATCTTCAGCTATTCCTCCTTTTCCTGAAAGATTGCAAATTGATAAAGGAGTGGAGAAGCAGATTTGGTTGCCTGACTATAGCTTTCTAGATGAATTGAAAAATGTCTGTATCAAGATTCCCTTGTTAACAGCCATTAAGGAGATTCCCATTCTAGCAAAGACAATAAAGGAGATGAGTTTGAAAAAAACAATAAAAAGAACCAGAGACACAAAAAGGATACATCTAGTTGGAAAAATTGCAGACATTATGATGGGTAAAATTACCATGCAAAAATATGTAGATCCTGGTAGCCCTATTGTTAAAACTCACATTAATGGGGTTGAAATCCCAAATACCTTGATTGACTTAGGAGCCGCTATCAACATTATGAGTAGACAGACCATGGATTAGTTAAAACTTCCTAACCTTCTCTTTACACCTACTTTGCTGCAACTTGCAGACAGATCAATCATTAAACCTGATGGTGTATTGGAAGACATTCCAGTCTCACTAGACTCTTGGGAATATCCAGTTGATTTTATGATTTTAACTCCCAAGAACAATCTAGGAGGACATCCTCTTATTCTAGGAAGACCTTGGCTGGCCACAGCTGATGCTTTCATAAGTTGTAGGTCGGGAGACATGTATATATCATATGGTAATTCTACCAAGAAATTCAACTTGTATCCTCCCGCAAAGGCAATAACAGAAATAGGAGAAGATGAGTGGATTGACGATGAGGATACTCTTCAACCTATCCAAAACCATCTCTGAAATCAGTGAGGACAGTCAAATTCTAAATACATTAGAAAATTTTGAGGCATCTTTAGAATATGACTCTTCACAATTCCAGTTAGATGCAGATATTGAATATCTTTCCTCTAGACAGATGTCTCTCTTCTCAATGGAAGAGTTTGGTAGTTCTACAGTTGAAGTCTTTCCAGGAAAAACATTAAATATCAACAAGAACTTGGAAAGACTACAACAAGAAGAATTAACTAAACTGTTGCAAAAACATTCCACTGCCTTTGCATGGGAATATACTGACATGAAAGGAATCGACCCTAAGACTTGTATTCATCATATTTACATTGAAGAAAACAGCAGACCTATTAGGCAGCCACAAAGACAGATGAATCCAAATCTTAGGGAAATTGTGAAAGAAGAACTTCAGAAATTGCTCAAGGTAAACTTCATTTACCCCATTTCAGATAGCCAATGGGTTTCTCCCTTGGTTATAGTGCCCAAAAAGAATGGTAAATGGAGAGTTTGCATTGACTATCGAGAATTGAACAAGGCAATCCAAGATAATACCTATCTTCACATGAGCATGTGGCAGAAGAAACACAGCAGACTCAAGAAGAAATGCAGAAGGCTGAACAGAGCCTTAATTAACTTGAAATTCAGATGCATGTTCAAGAGGTCAAAGGTTAATGTTTCTACACAAAGGAAGAGAAGGAGGTTGGATGTCCTAGCTGAGGCATCCCAGCAGATGGACTGAATTGTGTTTTCATTGCATGAGGACATGCAATACCCTCGGAGTGGGGGTATGTAGAACCTCTATTCTACACCTATTTGTCTACCATTTTCCTCAACTTTTCCTTATCTTTCCTTCACTTTTGCCTCATTTTCACCATAAAACCTCTCAGATCATTACATTCAGTGTCAATAAGCATGATCAAGCAAGTTTTGCTAATGGATGACTATTTGTTTAGTTTTTGACTTACTTGCAGGAATCCCGCAGCTATCTGATGATCCCGCAGCTATCTGAAGATCCTGCAGCCTTTTTGTTAAACACTATGATCCACGTGTCGGTTTGCTAGACGAGCCACATGGGCACTCAGGTATCAGTGTGCTCGAGGTTCCTGTCCCTTTGTTCCAGCCATCCACGTCATTTTTACCCATGGTCAAAGCTGGTTAAGCCACGGTCAACTCAAGGTGGTTTAAACGGTGTTTGAAAGCTGTTTGGTCACGTCACCTTGAATGGTGATCTGTCCATGTTCTACAGATGGCAGGGGACGCAATCCAACATAGATTTATTATCCATGTCGACAGAACCACTAAACTCGTCCACGCAGCCGTGATGTGTCAAAGGACCTTTAATACGCATACTGTTTTATTGTTTTTCTGTTAACTAGCTGTACGCATAGGCTATCTTAGAAACTCCTATAAATTGATGCGTCTGCGTACGCTCAAAGAACTTTTGATTAGTTGTAATTTGCTGCACTTGTGTTGAATTTAGAAGCTTTTGTGAACTCTGTTTTCTAGTGCTATTCCAGCACTCTGTTTTGTAAACTTTTTGCAAATGGAGAAATCAATATAGCACTGTTTTGAAGTTTCCAGATCTTTGAGTTCTCTTATGGCTGAATGAACAGAGGGCCCCTGCTCATCTTAGCCTTTGTAAAGTATTTCATGTGCAGCATTTCATTATTTTCTTATTTATTTCCTTAAGCATGTATAGTTTTATTTACTTGTTTTCCTTTCTTTTCAGCTGATCAGTGTTATTTCTTTGCAGGTTTCTTTTAGCCCGGGATTTATTTTTATATGTGTTGTGTTTGCTTTACAGCTAATGGTATTTGAAGTTGACAATTCAAGTGCTGCCTTTGTCTTTATAGTTAGTTTTTAATCTTATTTCTCAAAGAGCTGTTAACATACATGAATGATCTTCATCATAAATTATTATCTTTTAAGATCAAAATATCACTAACTTGCAGCTTGTTTGGGTACTTTTTGGACTGTTCTTAAGCTACTTTCTTTCCGTGCTTTACACAGTACATGTGCTTTGAAGCATCGAGTTAGAAAGAGTAAATCATTACCACTAGTCTTTAGAGTAAAAGTTTTGATTTTAAAGTGCTTCCTAGACTATTTCCTCACTACTTTCTAATCATGCTTTCCATAGTACATATGGCTGAAGTAGAGAATTAGAAATAGCAAATTATTATCATTAGTCTTTCAAGCATATTTTTCTCACTTTTATAAATTCTACTTAAGCTACTTTCTTTCCGTGCTTTACACAGTACATGTGCTTTGAAGTATCGAGTTAGAGAGAGATAATCTTTATTCTTGGGTTTTAAAAGTGATTCTCTTTTCTTTTATTAGCAGCAACTTGAACGGTGTCTAGTGCCATTGGTAGTGGTCATTTGCTTTCAAGTTTATTTCAAGTCATTTCAATTCATTTATTCTTTCCAAGCATTTCCTTTCAAGCAATTAGTTAGAGATCACTCCACACACACTTCCACTCATTTAGAATTCACTCTACACACACACCATCACTCACTTGTTTATGAATTCTCACTCCATCTTAGGAACATAATTAACCACAACAACACCCCCCAACGATAAGAAAAACTCTAAGAGGTTACTTAAGTACATATAGTACACCCTCACTTCATCAGCTTACGAGCCCCGGGTTGACAATAAATACTAGCAATTTAGATAACACTAAATTGACTAAACAGGGGTATGCTTTATGTTCAACGCATCAACGTATAAACCTTCGTGCATCCCTTGTAACATATGCGTACAAGCATGAAAGACACTTAGTCATTTTTTGTGCATTTCTTAACGTCGCATTTATCGTCGCAAACCGTCGTTCAGCGCGCCCGCGCGCCCGTGCACGATCGCCCGCCCGGCGCCCGTCGCACCCGCAACCGGAGGTCCTAACATTCTCCTCCACCTGAAATCGTTGTCGTCCTCGACAACATACCATCATCCATGATGTTGACTTCCCCACATAAGGCAAACATCACCGCAACATATGTAGAACCACTGTTATCTGCACTATGTTGCCCATGTGTGTGTTTCCTCCAAAGTGAAGAGATCATCTCATCAAACCGACTCTCGATGTGCCCCATTCAGGTCCATGAAGCCCTCTCCATCATCTGCAATGTGCCATCCTCAAGTCTTCATAGAAACAAGTATGCACTTGTCTCACCTATCCATGTGCTGCCCATGATCCTCGATCAAATCAGCTCTCATGTATAGAAAGTCGTTGAGTCTCGGCTCAACCCATGCTCAAGTGTATCACCAAAGCATCATCATCATCATTGTAACTTCATTACCTCAAAGTGCCTCTTATCGATCCTCTACATCAAGTCACTCTTCCAAGCCATGCCCATACATGCACTTTGAAAGTATGCATCCCATACTGCATCAAAGTCACCTGACCTCAGCTCCTCAATGTATTAGATCTCTAAGTCCACCATAGATGAAGTCCCTAATCTCATGTCCTCATGATCTCCATAACTCATCCCCATGTAGTAGGAATGCTCCATAGCTGCTCACAAGTCCATCCAAGTCTTCAATCAACTCTCGATGTGCCCCATTCAGGTCCATGAAGTCCTCTTCATCATCTGCAATGTGCCATCCTCAAGTCTCCAATCTTATCAACTCTTGATGTGCCCCATTCAGGTCCATGAAGTCCTCTTCATCATCTGCAATGTGCCATCCTCAAGTCTCCAATCTTATCAACTCTTGATGTGCCCCATTCAGGTCCATGAAGTCCTCTTCATCATCTGCAATGTGCCATCCTCAAGTCCCCATGTCACACTAGCAAGTCCTCCTGCATAACATTCCTACCCTAGCACTCCTCTTTGGATGTCCCTTGACATCTCTACAAGTGCTTCCACACAATGTCCTTGCATAGGTCTGCCATGCTCCATGTCTTCAAGTCTCCAACCTGATGTCCATGACTAAGCTGCCCATGTAGTCCAACCAAGTAGACACATCACAACATCTGGCCATCTCATCCAAGTCTTCGATCTTTGGTTTAGTGAACTCGGTCACCCAACCATCTCATCATTATGTCATGAGTCCCTTCATCATAGCTCCTCCACCAAAGTGTCCATTAAGACTCGCTCTTGGTCTCAGCCATGAGAAGTCCACCCAAAACATCACAAGTGTGTGCCCTCCTTAACTTGTCCATGAGTCATGCCGGGCACTTAGCCAATTCATGTGGCTAAAGCATGACTCATTCTTCCACAACGATCATCAAGTTCCACCCTTGTCTCGGGTCCTTGCACCTTTCATCACAAATTCACAAGTAGCCCCAACAAGCCCTGCAATAGTTGACAATCCTTGCTCTTCCATACAAGGTTCCATCATAGTCATCCATGGTAAGATGTCCCCTTGCCTTAGCAAACTGACTTTGTCCTTCACTGCACATGGTCCATCTTCCAAATGCCCAAATGAAACACAAGTATCATTACTTGCTTCATCATCATGAGGCTCCTCCATGTGAGTGACCTCATCCATCCATGTTGACAAACTGCACGATCCTGGTTCAAATTGATCAGCCTCAAGTTCATCCTCCATCGTAGTCATGCCTGCAACATCTTTATCACAAAAGGGGACAACAATAGCCTTGTTTCCCTTCAAGAAATCTTGTCCAAGTATCACATCGAAGTCATTCATCTCCATCACTGTGAAGTCCAACTGACCCTTCCAGCCTTTCATCTGCATAGGTATATCATGTACCAAACATGCCACCTTAGCTCTAGGGTTTACTGCCTTGACCTCCATATCTGATGGGGAGATCATCAGTCCAGCCTCTTTTGCTAACCGTGTCATCATAAAGTTATGTGTAGCACCTGTGTCTACCAGAGCTTGAATGGTCTTGCCATGAACCATCAAGTCGATGAAACCCAGACTGTTCATCCATGATTTCTCCATAACCTTATCTGCATCGGCTTCACCCGCCATGAGCAACCCAGCTTTATCAGGCTTCACCATTTTACCTTCATCACGAGCAACCCTGCTCACCAGCTCCGACCGAGCTCTGATACCAACTGTCACGCCCCTACACCTGCGGTGATCTTCCAACCGCTTGTAGCGAGGTGCGGCACCACCGAGCACTTTCTTTTTAACAATACTAACACCCGTGGACTATGCCTACTTCAACATGAACATACTTGGCTTATGTTTTTGCAACTGAATAAAGCATTATCCTTTATACTTTAGTGAAGACCATTCTCAATTATTAACCATGAACAATAAACCGAGAACATCAACAATAAGCAAGTACAAAGGGAGGGGCAACTCCCAAACAGTCTGCCCAACAATGTATTATATCAAGAATATCAGTTTTACAATGTACAAGTGTTCCTTGCCAAACCAAGTCTACACTTAGAATATTTTTACAATCAAGGCATAGAACAACCTTTTACAATCATGTGCACCCTTGCACAAAGAGGAGTGCTCACCTGAGCCACCTATCTCACTTTGTCAAGTCCTGCACATACTATCTGCACATAATTCCCACCTTGGCATGCTTGCCTCACCTAAACCAGCACTTAAAGTCAAAAACTGCACCTTAGAAGTACTACGCATGAGATATGCGCAGTCTTCTTTTACCCCTGCGCAGTTTTCCCTTCCTCTTGTGCGTATGAGTGAATGCGAAGATATGTTGATCGAATGAGGAGCAGCCTCCCCATATATATACGCTTCCCAACATGGCACATAACCTTGGGCCGACATGTTAAATAATACCATGAAGCTCTCCACATAATATTTTATGATGTCGGCTTGGGGGTATGCTTTATGTTCAACGCATCAACGTATAAACCTTCGTGCATCCCTTGTAACATATGCGTACAAGCGTGAAAGACACTTAGTCATTTTTTGTGCATTTCTTAACGTTGCATTTATCGCCGCAAACCGTCGTTCAGCGCGCCCATGCACGATCGCCCGCCCGGCGCCTGTCGCACCCGCAACCGGAGGTCCTAACACTACCCGACCCGACCCGTTTGCACGGGCACCCACACACGACACATCCCGACCCGCACGAACGAAATTTTGGGGTTTCCGTGGGCACACGACGGAACAAAATTTTGGGGTTTCCGTGGGCACACGACCCGAACGAAATTTTTGGGTTTCCGTGGGCGCACGACCCGAACGAAGGCACGGGGGAGCATCAGGCAATCGGGCCACACGAACATGCAGAAGGCACACGGGCGGTCATGACTTAGCATTTTTGGCACGGCCACGTGTGCCTAGGCACCCACACACGGCATGACACGGCCCGACCGGCCTTGTGCGAGCCGACCTGACCTGCCCGAACGCGTTTGCACGGGCACCCACACACGACACGACACGACCCGACCCGAACAAAATTTGGGGTTTCCTTGTATGCACAACCCGAACGAAATTTGGGGTTTCCATGGGTGCGCGACCCGAACGAAGGCACAAGGCAGCGTCAGGCAAACGGGCCGCACGAACGTGTAGAAGGCACACGGGGGGTCATGACATAGCATTTTTGGCACTGCCACGTGTGCCCGAGCACCCAGGCACAGTGTTACACTAAAATTTGTCACCATGACTATTTGCAGTCAGTATGGCTCCATCAATTGTCATACTGTCCTCCTTGGCAAGTCTTATACCTCTGCTCCTCATGTCAAATTCCAAGAAAGAGAGAAAGTCCTTAAAAGTCAATATAACTCTGGTTACGCAGATTCTCTTACCCTTACTTGCGTGTACGCACCTCAAGTTCATAATACCTGCGTACTTGTATGCTCTGTCTGTAAAGGGGTGGGTGCGTACTCCTGTAAAGGTCAAAATGCCCAAGTTTTACTTCAAAAAAGTTACTTGTGGTCAAATCTAGAGCATTCTAGAAGATGGTTTGACGTGGATTGAGCGCCTCCAGATGGTTCATGCATCCCAAAGAAAGAGGAACTTATCCCATCAAGAGGGGAGCTATCCCATTGAAAGAGGGGCTTATCCCATTGATGGTGGACCTTATTAACTTCCTCCAAAGCATTATAAATACAGGCATTGTGCCAGAGGGAGGGGAGGTTGAAAGCTGAACATTCTTAAGGGTAGATGCTGCTGGAATTAGGACTCCCTTATAGAGCTTGAGAGGAGAGATTCCCATCCTTTCTTAGCTTCATTTGGAAGTGGGTGAGTTGATCAAAGTAAAGGAGAACTCTTGCTGGACCCTGGGAGGGACCTGCACAACACCAAGGCACAGGTTGTAATGGTTTCTTTTGTTTCCACTTAATACAATTAAGCTCATTTTTCTCAACAGATTGTTATACATGATTTGTTTCATATACTCCTTGTTCTGTATGATGAATATGTTTTATTTTATGAGTTATTCAGGTGCTATGTAATCTTTTGCTTGTTAGTGAATGCAGGTTTCGAAGAGAAGGAGGATCTCATCCGGATCGGCGAGGTTGGACTACTACAAAGCGTTGGACTAAAGGTATGTTATAAACACCTGATTACTTGTATTCTAAATGCATATTTAGGGAAAGGTAGTGTTTAATTGTCTTGTTTGTCACTAGAAAGCCTTAGCTTCTAGGGAGGTCGGTTTTGTCCGCAAAATTGACTCTTTCCGCATGAAAAAAATGGCAACCATACTAGGGAATCCATGGATTTGATTGATTTCTCTTTTGATTGATACTTTGATTTGAGAAAAGTCGATTTCTTTCTGGTTTTTTACTGAATGACTGTGAATTTGGGTGGAATAGCTTAGGGTTAAGTTAGATTTTATTTTTCTTGATTTTGAGAGCAGTACGCACCCTCTGCGTTAAGCACAGTGCGTACCTGTACGCACTTTTGCTGTGTACACAGAGCGTGGCCGCACCTGTGCAAACAGGCTACCTGCGTACCCCTGTCAAAAGCTTAGAAAAATTCCATTTTTTCCTTTTTCTCCTATTAGATTTTATTTATAGCTTATTTTTGTTGCCCAGATCCACTGTTCACCTATCAGAAGTTTTCATCTTGGCTAATGTCATTGGGATTCCTCTCACCCAATTTTCTCGACTTGCACTTGATTGGTTCTTAGATTACATTAGAATCGTCTTGTGTTTGAGAATTCTCTTGCATATATCACATTTGCATAATTAGAATTCTCATTTTCAGAATATGAATGAAAAATGTGCATAGATTACATTTGCATACTTTTCAAGTGAATTGTGCTTAGATTACAATTGCATAGTTTACATTTTGAAAAATCAATCGTAGATTTAGATCAGCTTTCTTTGATTTGAATTTACACAAAAATAAAAATAAAAAAATGGTTTGGAATTGATTTGCATTATTTTTTCTTGATGAAATTAGTGCATTAGAGAATTTGTTATATTTTCTCTTAGTGATCAATTTTTTGCATTGTTGGAAGTGAATGGAAACTCTCTCCTTACTTTAGTTAGGATTCATCGAATTGAAAGGATTACATTATCATATTCGATTGCATTCAGTTTTGAGTCGGGTCATAACACCATTGGTTTCATATCCATTTACCCATTTGAGTAATAACAGCCTAAATAACACAGCGCTTAATTAAAATTCATCTAGTAATTTTTACATTTCTAGGGCTCTGAAACACCAATATAGATCAGGCTAGTGTCTTGGAGTAGGAGAGTAATTAACTCTCTAAGACAGTAAAACCAAACAAGTAGCTTATCTTGCGATAGGATAAATCCAACTGTTACATTTATGCTCTGGGAAAGCTCCTCTTAAAGGAGAAGCACGAGATCGTGTCCGAACCAGTGAGGGGATCAATCCTCCTTCATTGGGAACGACGCCAGATACGCACGTACTACAAATGGTAAACCTCGGATTATTGTCGAGGAGCCTGGGGTCACTTGTCGGTAAACCTTGGATTATTGTCAAGGAGCCGGCAAGGGGATTGAGCTTGTTACTCTGCCCTTGCATGCTATCGGATCGTAGACTGTTCCCCCAGGTATAATTGTTGTTGTTGGTGACCTTAGTGACTATTATCTTTAGGGTTCTACCCAAGGTGACGGTGGAGGGAAGATCCCACTGTACTTGGAGCAGACGTTGGCTAGACTCATTTGGATTTTCTGGGGGGTTCACTTCACTCGAGACGGTTAAAGTGGAGGAACTTGGTCCAGTCTATTCATTAAGCAGGTTGTCGGGGTAACTGTTCCACCCGCCACTTCTGTACTGAATTCTGCGATGTTGGATTTCATCACCAACTAGTGTTTTCAGTCCGGAAGGCTACTGTTTGTGTGTGGTTTGACTCCTAAATTTGATAGCGCGTGTTAATTTGTTTGTTTTTACTTTTAGAGACCATAGGTGTGAATTGTGAATTTTAAATTGTTAGGTGTGAATTGTGAATTGTTAATTTTAGTTATAAATTGTTAATAAAATTCACAGAAGTTGAATATAATGGCAAATGTTTCGGAATTTACCAACCTAGGAACCCCTCCTAACGAGAATCCTAGTACTTTTCCTTACTTTGGAAATGTTGGTCCTCCTTATATGGCTACTTTTTCATTACCTGGATTTACAATAGGTTTACCGATATGGTTATTTTCAACTTCGTTGGCCCCAAATACTCCAATTGTTCCACCTCAACCAAATGCTTCACCTCAACAGAGTTCACCATCTCAACATCACCAACCTTCTGTTGACCCTTTACCTTCTTCGCCTAATTTTTCTTCCTCCATTTCTTCCTCTTCGCTTGGTAAAAGCCTTGATGCTAGTAACCAGGTGTCTAAGAAGAAGAAGAAAGGGAAGAAGAAGAAGAAGAAGAAGAATCAAGATAAGAAAGAAGTCAACCAACCAACCATGGCTGTAAGTGTTAGTTGTGTTGAGGAAAACTCCGACATGCATCGTAAACCCAAATACCCTTGCAAGCTTTGTAAGGGTGACCACTTCCTTGTCAATTGTCCTGGTATTCCAAAGGTCATGGAAGTTTGGTCAGAAAAATCACATCAACTTTCTATTGATCCATCAACCAGTGATAGTCAGGTTCCTGGGAAAAAGGGTAAAGTTAGATTTCCTTGTAAGTTATGCAAAGGGAGTCATCAAAATCACATTTTCCCTCACATGGATGAAGCCTCAACATTGTTGGAAAAACTTACTGTTCCACAGCAAGAATTTCCAACTGGTTACCGTAAACTTTCTCCCAACCTACCGTCAACTGACGGAGTGATTGATCTAATTTCAAGTACCGTCGATCACACTCTTCCATTGGAGAGTGAAACTCATGTCACGCAGGTTGATGATCCATTAGTTGATCAAGTGGTCGACTCAATTTCACATTCGGTCGATCCCACTTTCCCTTTAGAGAGTGAACTTCATACCGCTGAGGTTCTTTTTGTTACATCAGATTCTTCTACGTCGGGGGGCATTTCACCTGTTTCTACAGAACCCCCTCCAAGTACTAAGGTCTTTTCCTTTGATTGGAATAGACTGACAGAACCTCGTCTTCCTTACTCCATCCCTTCCCAAATCATTGTCAAGGCTGGTGGTAGGGACATACATCGTACTCAGGTAGATGAAGGAGCTTCTATTAGTATTTTATCCTCAACTGTTTGGAAAGCTTTGGGTTCCCCTCAGCTTGCACCTATTACGCAGAATCTGAAAGCTTTTAACATAACCATTAGTGAACCTTTAGGGATCCTTCCTAAGTTTTCTATTACCTTGGAAGGTAAAACTGTCTGTATTGATCTTATGGTAGTTCGAGGTCCCTTGGATTTCAATGTACTCCTTGGGCGAGACTATGTTTATGCAATGAAAGTTGTCGTATTGACACTCTTTCGCGTGATGTCTTTCCCTCACAATGGCAGTATTGTGACTGTAGACCAGCTTTCGTTCCCTAGTCTTGTTTCAACTACCAATAATATGACACCTCTAAATGTTCCTGATTCTAAAGTGGTATCTACCCTGCCACGGGTTAATTATGTGGCAACTGGTCCCATGTTTTCAGTTACCGATGTAAGTGAGCCTCTCACTGTTTGCTCATCTTCCTTTGATTTAGATCCGGTAATTGACATGGAAAACTCTATGGGATTACTTGAACACGATGTTCTTATCCCTTTTGACTCCCTTGACATGTGTTCCTTCCAGAGAACTATTCTTCCTTCTGATGAAGACCTCTTGGAAGCCATGATCAAGATGTGTCCATTGACATGTCTTTCTTCCAGTTGGAAGCCATGATCAGTGAGTGCGAGGATAGGTTTTTCTTGTATCAACCTCGTTAAAAATGAAACAAGGAGTACGAGGAAAGTTCTTTTTACTGAGTCAACCTCGTTTAAAAAATGAATCAATGAGTATGAGGAAAGTTCCTTTTACTGTGTCAACCTCATTAAAAAATGAATGAGTGTGAATGAGGATAGTTCTTTTACTGAGTCAACCTCATTAAAAAATGAATCAGGTAGATTTTAGGATATGTAGGTAGATTGTAGCAGGTAGGGTTACGAGGAAAGTTCCTTGTGCTGTGTCGACCTCGTTAAAAAACGAATCAGTGAGTATGAGGACAGTTCTTTTCCTGTGTCAAGCTCGTTAAAAAATGAATCAGTTGGTCAGAGGACAGTTCTTTTCCTATGTCAACCTCATTAAAAAATGAAACAAGGATTTTAGAGCATAGTTCCTTGTCTTGTTTCATGCTCGTTCAAAAATGAATCAAGGTTTTTAGAGTAGAGTTTTTGTTAGGTAGATTGTAGAGAGTAGTTATGAGCATAGTTCCTTATCTTGTGTCAAGCTCGTTTAAAAAATGAAACAAGGGTTTGAGGATAGTTCTTTTCCTGTGTCAACCTCACTAAAAAATGAAGCAGCTCCCACAAGTCTTTCCAAGACCTTGAAAGTAAAGCTTCATTCCATCCACCTCATTGAATGCAATGAAGCTTGGGGGGCATGTACCTCATTCTGCGTCATTATGCTGGGGGCATGTGAACTTATAACAAGCATAGTTTTTCGTATCAAGCTTGCATAAACATGAAACCGAATCCGAGCATAGTTCTTTTCCTGTGTCAAGCTCGTTAAGAAATGAAACAAATCCTCCTCTACTTGAATCGAGAGTTTGACTAGATCTCGTAAATGTTAACTTGTATATTTAGGTTAGTTATTTCAGTGTTTTGCATAGTTTTCTTACAGTTTTAGGTCGAGTCTTTCAAATGATCTCGTACATGAACCTTCATTCCATCCATCTTGTACTTAGTTGAATGAAATGAAGCTGGGGGGGGCATGCGCTCTAGCAGTTACGCTTAGGGGGCATCAAGCATAGTTTTCTCTCTATTTCAAGCTTGTGTGAAAATGAAACTACTTTGAAGCATAGTTTTTCTATGTTTCAAGCTTTTGTAAAAATGAAACCTATCTCGAGTCAATTTCAGTTATTTTCAAGACTCGTTAAACTCATGAAAATCCCGAGATTATTTTGCTATTTTTCATTCTCATAAAACAAATGAAAATGCCAAGTTCTTTCCGTCTTTTCCTGTTCGTAAATTAAATTGAAAGTCGGCCATATGAGTACATTTTTATCATTTTTTCGAACTCATTAAAACTTACGAAAAAATGAAAACCATGAGTACATTTTTATCATTTTTTTGAACTCGTTAAAACTTACGAAAAAGTGAAAACCTTAGAGTCACCTTCAAGCTCTTTTCTGACTCCTAAAATATGAAAAGATTGTCGAGCCTTTCTTTTACACTCGTTAAAACGGAATTAAAAGACGGTCCTCTTATAGCCCTTTTCTGACTGTAAAAACAGGAAAATATTGCCAGATTTTTGTCATTTCAAATTCGATACTGGAAATAAAACGACGTGTCCTTGATCGCTTTTTACTTTTCAGATCAGAGACACTAATCATGAAAGTACTCCTTGGTCGTAAAGATCAATCGGTTCTCTCAAGTATTATTTTATACTTTTTCGGGCTTGGGAGACACAAATTTATGAAAAACGTTCAACCCTGGAGTCTTCTTAAGTTTTTTCAGACTCTCTAAAATTGAAAAACGCCGAGTTTCTCCTATACTGGACTCGTTAAAATTTCACAGTAAAGAACCTGTTCGATTACAAACAGGAACGGACCACTCCTTCTTAGGGTTCGAATCTAAACTAAGTTGGACTCATCTGAAGGATGAGCTTATAATCAAGCATATGTTATCCTCCTCAAGCTTGTAAAAAATAAAGAGGTACTTGCCAGAAATGGTGGGGGAAAAGAGAGAAAAATGAGCCTATTTGTTATCCTTTGTCTCAGAAAAAGCCTTATCTGATCCGGATTTAAACAGGAACGCAACAAATTACAGAGATAACCATATACACAAAGATGCAGCGGAAATAATACTTCATTTCATTAATGGAAAATACTGAAATATGCTTACAATCAGAAATGGAAATAAACCAGCTAGGGCGATGGTAGCTTATCTCTGAGAAGAGATGTGATGGCTACATGCCTCTGAACTGTGTTACAATGAGGCTCGAAGGCCTATTTATTGTTGAGAAACAATGGAAAACCCTTAACATTCCAAAACCTAACCCTAGGAGATGAAACGCCAAAACTATGGGCCCCGTTTGGGGGTAAGTTGGTACATCAACTTCCCAGGGTCGTAACTTTGGCATATGATCTCCGTTTGACACGTACAATAGCTCATTAGAAAGATCTATCCGAGCACTATCATTTTTGGAACGGGCAACATCGGTCCATTCCATGGACCCATGTTGCCCCCGGATTGCCCAAAAAAACGTCGTTTAGGGCCTCAAAACGGCTCCGGAAGTTCAGGACCCGAAAAACTGCTAAAAATAGTAAGTTGTGCTACAATTAAGGAAACTGAAAATGCTGAGAAAGACAATGGTGGGGGTCCAGGTGGACTTGGCAGGCGGCCACCAATATCCACCTGGATCATTCCTCCCCCCTTAGGAAGCAATGGTCTCCATTGTGTTGAGTTCCTCCATGAGATGAGGAAACTTCTGCTGAACTTGTTCCCTGGTGAGCCACTTGCCCTGCTGAAGGAGTTGGCCTGCTTTGACAACTCGATACAGTTGGATATTCTGTTGGCGAGTGTTCTTGATCTGTGTGTCCATGATCCGATCCGTTGCAGCTTGTTCCATGCAATCTGGATTTAATTCTGTGGGTTTGAGTTGTTCTGCAATGTCGGATGTGTCTAGCAATGGTGGAAAGTATGGCCGAAGGCGGTCCACATTGAACACTGGGTGCAGGCCAAGGAATGGGGGAATGCTGAGCTCAAATGCATTGTCTCCCATAGCCTTAGTAATGGTGTAAGGACCATATCGAAGTGGTCTCAATTTCCAATAGGCTCCAGTAAGGCGTTCCTTTTGCAAATGCAACCAGACTTTGTCGCCCACCTGAAACTTGTGTGGCACCCGATGTTAATCATGTCGCTGCTTGTACTTGGCATTTGATTTCTCAAGAATGTCATGGACCTGCTGGCGAATATGTTGGATGCGCTCAATGAAGGTGGTGGCCTTATCTGTTTCGGACTGGACATGAGCTGAATTCATTTGAGTAGCTGCAAGTGGCATGGCCACATCAATGGGGCATAGTGGCTGGAATCCCAAACCCACCTGAAAGGGGCTATGGCAAGTGGAGCTGTGAAGAGCTTGATTGTAGCTATGCTGAACATAGGGGAGGCTCTCGTCCCATGTGCGTGGATGCTTTGAGTTATACATGCGCAGAATGTGCACAATCATCCTATTGACAACCTCTATCTGGCCATCAGTTTGAGGATGGAAGGCTGTGGACTTCGTGAGTTTGGTGTCCAGCATTGACCAGAGACTGGACCAAAATGTGCTGAGAAACCGACTGTCCCGATCTGAGATGATAGACTTTGGGATCCCAAAGTGCACCCACACTCGTTCAAAGAAGAGTTTAGCAGTGGCTTCTGCTGTGATATTCTTCTTGCAGGCCACCATAATGGCCATCTTCGAGAACCTGTCGACGACCACAAAAACACAGTCATTTCCATGCTTAGTGGAAGGAAGGCCTGACATGTAATCCATGGAGATGGATTCCCAAGGTCGACTAGGGGTAGGCAACGGGCTATAGAGGTCATGCTTCTTAATGACCGGTTTAGCAATGGCACAGGCAGTACATGATCGGATGTACTTCCCAACATCCTGTCGAATATTCGGCCAATAGAAATAATTTTGCAGTACTGCCACTGTTTTCTCGACCCCGAAATGCCCAGCAGCCCGACTGTAGTGTGCTTCCCAAATCATCTTGGCACGCTCGCTTGAAGGAACACAAAGGTGACCGAGGTGGCATAATAGGGCATCCTGGAGGTGAAAATTTGCAACCTGCCGACCCTCCAAGAGTGTCTGGTATGTGTGGCCGAATTCTGGGTCGCTTTTGTAGATAAGTGGCCAATCAGAAGTCTCGTGCCCACAAGAGTTGAGCACGGTGGTTAGCGCCATGATCGATGGTCGACTGAGGCAATCTGCAACATTATTGGTGCTGCCCTTTTTATACTTGATATTCAAGTGAAACTGTTGCAGGTATGTAGACCACTTCTGATGGTGATCATTCTGCAATTTTCCTTGGGTCTGTATGAACTGCAGAGGTCGGTGGTCTGTGTGGATGACCGTTTCCTTCCCCAATATGTAATGCTTCCATTGTCGGCAGGCCTGTACAATGGAATACATCTCTTTATCATAAGTGGGGTACTTCCGGACTGTGTCTGAAAGTGTTTCACTGTGATATGCCACTGGATGTCCATGTTGAGTAAGGACTGCCCCAATAGCACAGTCAGAGGCATCTGTCTCGACCTCAAATGGTTGTTGTAAATCTGGTAACGCGAGCACTGGTTCCGTGCAGAGGCGATCCTTCAACTCCCTGAATGCCTTCTGTTGAGATTCAGACCAAAAGAATTTTGCTTTCGCCCCGCCCTTGGTGACTTGACTCAAGGGCCAAGAAATATGAGAAAACCCCAACACAAACTTGTGGTAGAAGTTAGCAAGACCTAGAAATCTGCGGAGCTCTGTTAGAGTGGTTGGAGAGGGCCAATCCCGAATGACTTGGATCTTGGCTGGATCGACATGCACCCCCTGTTCATCAATGATGTATCCCAGATACTGAACCTGGGTCATGCCAAAAGTGCATTTCTCCAAATTGGAACATAGCTTGTGTTGCCGCAGTGTTTGGAGAACCTGTCGGATGTGGTGGAGGTGCTCTTCCCAACTCTGGCTGAAGATCAGAATGTCATCCAAGTATACTACTACAAAGGAGTTGGTGAATGGCCGCAAGATGTCATCCATTAGCCTCATAAAGGTTGCAGGAGCATTCGTCAATCCGAAAGGCATGACCAACCATTCGAAGAGGCCCTCCTTGGATTTGAAGGCAGTCTTCCACACAGCGGAGGGTTCGATTGGTACCTGGTGATATCCCAACTTCAGGTCGATCTTGCTGAAATATTTCACCCCCTTTAGTTGATTTAGGAGGTCATCAATCCGCGGGATCGGGTACCTATTACGGACAGTGATCTTGTTCAGCGCCCGATAGTCAATACAGAGTCTCCACGTCCCATCCTTCTTCTTTACCAACACGATCGGGCTCCCACAGGGCGATGAACTCGGGCGGATGTGACCTTTCTACAGGAGCTCCTGAATCTGCCTCTTGATTTCATCGTTCTCCAGAACGGAGCGCCGATAAATTGGTCCATTGGGTAGTGGCTCACCTGGGGTCAGATCGATGGAGTGCTTGACTTGACAGTGCAGAGGAACCCCTGCCGGGGAGGTGAAGATGTCCTCGTACTCCTCCACAATCTTGTCCATCTGTAGTTGTCGTGTAGAGGGGCCCCGTTTGGAGGCCGCAGCCACTGTCTTCTTCTTTCCTTGAGGGCGTATCATCAGGAAAACAAATTTCCTGGTTTTGGAAATGATTTTACTGCATTGTTTTGCAGTAATCAAAGAGAGGGCGGCAGGTGGTGCTACCTCTGGTATCCTGAACAACTTATTTCCCAATGTAATAATAACAGCACGGGGTCTTGATTCATACACAGCATGTCGCTTCCACAAGTATGGTTGTCCTAGTAATACATCACAAACTTCTAAGGGAGCAATGTCACACAATACCTCATCTGTGAAGGGCTTGATGTTGTATGGAAGGCGACACTGCTGGCTCACACGAAGATCTCGTCCTTGGTGAAGCCACCCAATGGTGTATGGTTGTGGATGTGCTGTGGTCGGTAAGCCCAACCGCTTCACGACCTCTGCCGAAATGAGGTTCTTTTGACTCCCGCTATCAACAATGAACTGTATCGGGGAGCCCTTTACCCACATCTGGGAGTGGAAGAGACGCTCCTCCTCCTCTGGATCTTCAGGTTCATTTTTCTGGATCTTTGCGGTAGCAACAGTGGTGCTGGGGTCCGCATCAATGATCTGCTTCCCTTTTTCATACCCCTTATCAGGTTCTGACTCAGATTCGGAACATGCATCTGATTCTGAAACCTTTAGCTCAGCCACCAGTGACTGCTTGGCCCGACACTCACTTGTGTTATGAGTGGAGCTCTTATGGAACTCGCACCATTTTCTAGTGTCCTTTCTCGGCTTCGCGGCACTGTTCTTTGCTTGCAGCTTCGGCTGGTTGTCTTGGGCTGTCCCGCCTTGGCTTTGTCCTTTGTTTTGTGGTTTAGGGGCACCTTTCCCCTGCTTTGGATTCGCAGATCCAAAGTCTCGCTTCTTTTGTTTAAACTTCTGCTCGACCTTGACGGCATACCGGTATGCTGCACCGAGCGAGGGGATGTTTAGGAATTGTATTTCTTCCTGGATGTACTTGTGCAGGCAGCCACGATATTTGAGTATCAAATGTTGCTCTGAATCCTTGATACCCAACTTTGTGCGAAGGGTATGGAAAAGATTGGTGAACTCCGGCACGTCTTGGTCCCTTCCCTGCCGCAGCGTGGTCCACTTTATGTATTCATCCTCATAGCTCCCGACAGGGTAGTACTGCTCCTTGATGGCATCTCGGAACGAATCCCAGGTGGGTGCGGCTGAAAATAGTGAACCAGTACTTTCATCCTTCTGCTCGCAGTAGGTTTCCCACCAGTCCTTGACGTGGGGGGCTGCTTTGAGGAGAGCAAAAACAATCTTTTCCCGACTCGAAAATTCATGAACAGAAAAATAACCCTCTAGTAGATTTAACCATTTATCTACGGCATCTGCATCTATCTGACCCTCGAATATGGGGATTTCAAAATTAACTTGTACCTTAAAGGGTGTGGCGTTTCCAGAGTAGCTGCTGGAAGCCGATGCGTTGCTTCTGGGTAGCCGCTGAAGGATCTGAGCAAAGTTGTCCATCATCGCGTTCCGTTGTCGCTCGAGGGCTTCTTCGAGCAAGATTTTGATGGGATCTCCTGCCCCCTCGTCTTTCTTCTCGTCCGCCATGGGAGGCCGTCGGGATTTGTGAGGCTGGTCTTGCAAAGGTTCAACCAGTTTAAGCCCTAACTACTTATATCCCAACCTTGTTGGGGACATGCAAAGAAAAATAGAGAAAAAGCAGACCGCTCTGATACCACTGATCCGGATTTAAACAGGAACGCAACAAATTACAGAGATAACCATATACACAAAGATGCAGCGGAAATAATACTTCATTTCATTAATGGAAAATACTGAAATATGCTTACAATCAGAAATGGAAATAAACTAGCTAGGGCGATGGTAGCTTATCTCTGAGAAGAGATGTGATGGCTACATGCCTCTGAACTGTGTTACAATGAGGCTCGAAGGCCTATTTATTGTTGAGAAACAATGGAAAACCCTTAACATTCCAAAACCTAACCCTAGGAGATGAAACGCCAAAACTATGGGCCCCTTTTGGGGGTAAGTTGGTACATCAACTTCCCGGGGTCGTAACTTTGGCATATGATATATGTTTGACGCGTACAATAGCTCATTGGAAAGATCTATCCGAGCACTATCATTGTTGGAACGGGCAACATCGGTCCCTTCCATGGACCCATGTTACCCCCGGATTCCCCAAAAAAACGTCGTTTAGGGCCTCAAAATGGCTCCGGAAGTTCAGGACCCGAAAAACTGCTAAAAATAGTAAGTTGTGCTACAATTAAGGAAACTGAAAATGCTGAGAAAGACAATGGTGGGGGTCCAGGTGGACTTGGCAGGTGGCCACCAATATCCACCTGGATCATTATCACCACTCTTGAACACGACAGTTTTCATTCACCTGGGTTGGGAAATCCTTTGCCTAACAGTTGATCAAACCACATTGAAAATCCTCAACCGGTTCCGGGTATTAACTTTTGGTCAATTGTCACCAAACCATCTGTCGTGTCGTTATGTGTTCAAGAGGTCACTGCAAATAAACCATTCATCTGCAAAATACATTTCATCCATCTCGACCATCCCTGAGTCAGTCTTTATAGCTACATTTCTTCAACTTGATCTATGATTTCGTGTTGTGGGCTTGCCTGCAACGGGTCGCTTTCTATCGACATCAGCACATTATCTAGAAAGATGACCTAGAAATCGTTAGTACCTTGAGATCTGCATGCATCAATGGCAGGTTTCTTGCCTTTGACGACGGTTTACATCATTGACTTTCGATCGAAGGATTCCGTGAAATGTTCGACATCAACTCATTCATTCACATCTCATGGATTGTACTGGGTACTTTGAGAACCATTGACATCACTGGTGGTCTCTCTCACACTTGTTAACAGTTTACATCATCGACTGGTAATCAAGTGGTTTCTACCATGTTCGACATCAACTCATTTATTCGCATGGATAGAATCGTACCATTTCGGGAAGTAGAAATGAAGACCCTGGATCTAGTTTCCACCATCCAGGCTGCGAGGAGTTTTGTATTCATTATATAGTAGACTAATCATAAACAGATGGCTGCGTCCATACTGTGTCTACAAGAGTCTATGATTATGATGTACTGCGAAATCAATCCTATATCAGAGCAGTAGTTAGTTTGTTAGTTAAAGTTTTCAATCTGAGTATGGGAATGCCTACCTCAGCGATGATATGATCTTATATATGTATTTTGTGTTGAATATTTGCAGGTTCCGACTGGGCTCTCCACAAGATAATCCTTGAAATGATAAAGTACTTCACCCTTCCTAGATGATATGAAACCCTAATCTACTACAGGCTTCGCACTTTAGGGGCAATCTGTTACACTAAAATTTGTCACCATGACTATTTGCAGTCAGTATGGCTCCATCAATTGTCATACTGTCCTCCTTGGCAAGTCTTATACCTCTGCTCCTCATGTCAAACTCCAAGAAAGAGAGAAAGTCCTTAAAAGTCAATATAACTCTAGTTACGCAGTTTCTCTTACCCTTACCAGCGTGTACGCACCTCAAGTTCATAATACCTGCGTACTTGTACGCTCTGTCTGTAAAGGGGTGGGTGCGTACTCCTGTAAAGGCCAAAAGGCACAAGTTTTACTTCAAAAAAGTTACTTGTGGTCAAATCTAGAGCATTCTAGAAGATGGTTTGACGTGGATTGAGCGCCTCCAGATGGTTCATGCATCCCAAAGAAAGAGGAACTTATCCCATCAAGAGGGGAGCTATCCCATTGAAAGAGGGGCTTATCCCATTGATGGTAGACCTGATTAACTTCCTCCAAAGCATTATAAATACAGGCATTGTGCCAGAGGGAGGGGAGGTTGAAAGCTGAACATTCCTAAGGGTAGATGCTGCTGGAATTAGGACTCCCTTATAGAGCTTGAGAGGAGAGATTCCCATCCTTTATTAGCTTCATTTGGAAGTGGGTGAGCTGATCAAAGTAAAGGAGAACTCTTGTTGGACCCTGAGAGGGACCTGCACAACACCAAGGCACAAGTTGTAATGGTTTCTTTTGTTTCCACTTAATACAATTAAGCTCATTTTTCTTAACAGATTGTTATACATGATTTGTTTCATATACTCCTTGGTCTGTATGATGAATATGTTTTATTTTATGAATTATTCAGGTGCTATGTAATCTTTTGCTTGTTAGTGAATGCAGGTTTCGAAGAGAAGGAGGAGCTCATCCAGATCGGCAAGGATGGACTACTACAAAGCGTTGGACTAAAGGTATGTTATAAACACCTGATTACTTGTATTCTAAATGCATATTTAGGGAAAGGTAGTGTTTAATTGTCTTGTTTGTCACTAGAAAGCCTTAGCTTCTAGGGAGGTCGGTTTTGTCCGCAAAATTGACTCTTTCCGCATGACACACGGCACGACCCAACCCGCCCGAACGAAGGCACGACGGAGCGTCGGGCAAATGGGTCACGCGAATGTGCAGGAGGCACACGGGTGGTCACGCCCTAACATTTTTTGCATGGCCACATGTTCCCGAGCACCCACGCACGGCACAGCACGACCTGACCCGACTCGACTCGCCCGAATGCGTTTGCACGGGCACCCACACATGACATGACCCGACCCAACCGAACGGAATTTGGGGTTTCCATGTGTGCACGGCCCAAACGAAATTTGGGGTTTCCATGGGTGCACAACCCGAATGAAGGCCTGATGGAGCGTCAGGCAAACGGGCCGAACTAATGTGCAGAAGACACACGGGCAGTGACGACTTGGAATTTTTGGCACGGCCACGTGTACCGGGCACCCACACACGGCACGACACGACCCGACCCGCCCTGGGCGAGCCGACCTGAATCGACCGAACGAAATTTGGGGTTTCCATGGGTGCACGACCCGAACAAAGAAGGCACACAGGCGGTCATGACTTAGCATTTTCGGCACGCCCATGTGTGCCCGCGCACCCCCACACATGGCACAACACGGGATGACTCGGCCCGCCCGAAGGAAATTTCGGGTTTGAACGGGCGCACGACCTGAACGAAGGCACGAGGGTAGGAATATCTTTGACTCTAATACATAAATATACCTGGGGTAACATGCCCTTAAGGTCTTCAACATTTTCTTTTAACTCTTTATAACACTTTAACATGTGATAGGCCTATTTCAATGAGCAAGAAACTCAATGACAAATATAATATATATATATATATATATATATATATAGATATATATATATATATATATTTATTTATTTATTTATTTATTTTCTTGAATAATACAAATATCAAAAGTACATTTATGGAGACTGAACCCAGTTACACTTTCTTCAACACCCCCTCTTAACTAGGGAGGTATTCATAAATCATTACAAGGTGTTTGGCTATTTTTCAATCTTGAATAATTCACATAAGGGAAACCGGATTGGAAACCCATCCATTATAGCATCATATTAGCCAACATTTTTCATAGCAAGGCCTTGACTAACAGCTTTATCTCTCATAATATCATAGCACAATGTTGGCGAGGCCAATGGCTTATAAACACCTTGGTCATTGTCTCTAAAGGTACATGCCCACCCAGGTGTTCCCTGAGTATGACCTTCCAGGACAATTCTTGTCTTAGGTTCCCAGCCCTCAAAGAATATTGCTTCTCTTGCCTACTCTTGTCTTGGGTGCCCTACACATCCTCAAAGAGCATCAGATGCCAAATGATTGCTCAATCCTCTCGTTTTTTCTTGCCAAGTGAAGACAAGAATGTTGTGTCTATCTCTTCCCCTTGATTGGGGAAGACATGCCCAAGTTTCCTCTGATAAGGAACTTGACCAAGCTCCTTTGTAGTTGGGAACTTGTTAGAACTCACTCTTAGCTAGGGACTTGTCCATTCATCAACAACGTCTTCTTCGTGGGTCCTTCAGCCGCTTGATCTCCTTCTTTCCTTCGATGTCATGAAGTCTTTGTTTGAACTTCTTCTTGGCAGGGTACCGGCCATCGATCACTTTCCCCCCTGGTTTGTCATGTCATTATTACTCCCTTCGTGGAAAGTGGCCTTCTTGATATACATCAGGTCCTTTTTGTCATCTAGCTACTCCTTTGTCACCTTGTCTATCCTTCATAACACTTATCACATGGATGCTTAGTTGTACTCGCTTGTTCCCGTACTTTGATTTAGTGGCCCTTCATGACTTCATCATGATATTGCTCTTCATCATGACATATTTGTAGACTTGAATCGGTTATCTGCACCTTACTATCTCTAAGGCCTTCATAGGTGTCAAGGGTCCTTTATCTTTTTCTTCCTTTTTTCAGAGTTGTCGTGCCTTCTTTCGAGAGATGTTGAGGAATCTTGTCAAATAGTTATTCTTTGTGACCCTGATGTTCTTCATTTGCTTCTTATTGGATTGATTGACCTTTACTCCACTGTAGCACATGCCTCCGAGCATGTCGTTGGCGAAAGAGATCCTTTTATTCTAGAACTTTTCCCATGACCCAATCAATATATATGATGACATGACTTAAACTTTGATGCATACGTACCTCATCTTGATTATGATTTTATCATCACGACTTTATTTGATAGTTCTCCTTGATTTTTGTAGCCTTTCTTTCTTCATCTTCTCTCGCCTGTATATCATCCTCTCTTGAATCCCATAAATGGGACCCCCAATGAGACCTCTACCCCCTTTGAAAGAAGACTTTAAGCAAAGAGGTTGACTTAGTCATAGGAGGATCTTCCTTCTTTTGCTTCTTGTCGTCTTCTTTAACTTCTTGAGTTACATGAGCTTCTTCCCTTTTTCTCTTGTTGTTGTTGTCCTTCTTAAGTTTAGGACAATCCCTTTTGTAGCGTCCATACTCTTGGCATCCAAACCGTTGGACTTTGGGCATGTAGTGGTCCCAACCAATTTGTTACTTTCCTTGCAAAAAGACACTGAGGTATACTCAGAAGGGGACATATACTTACTTGATAGAGTTTGAGATGTAGTGAACTTGCTTTCTTCTTGAAGACTTGACGGCTTGCCTTCCTTAGATCTTGATGTTGTTCAAGTTGCTTTCTTCAAATGGACTTGATTGTTGACTTGACTCGTAGTGCCTTTCATTCTTCAAGATGGTGTAGCTTGATGTAGGTCCCTCTTTGATTTGTTCTTCTTGTAGGTGCCTTTATACAAGGCGTTTTTTCTTGCTTTGTAGTCTTCCATGAGGAATGATAGATGGTAGACCTTCTTTTCCTTGATGTGATTGAGACTTCTTGGCTTGATTCTCCAACCTTGCGGATGTTCTTGAGATTCCCTTTCCTTGATGTGTCACCTTAGCTCCGATACCGCGATGAACAATCTGGGGCTATGGGGTATAGCGGGATTCTTCTAGACTTGATAACAATTTGTGAAGCTATTTTGCAATTTATCGTGTTATCTTAATCTTATTCTCTTCTTATTAATGTATGTGCGTTTACTTTCATCAAACTGGTGCTAAAAACATAAGAACAAGAACACAGGATGTTGGCTATCTGCCAGGGAAAAACCTCTCTCTCTCTGTCAGAGAGGAAAACCCATTCATAAGCTTCTTATTGGTCATTGTGAAGCCTAAACCCTTGACAATAATATCCCCCAAGCACAAGTCAAGTCCTTCCTCCTCTCTGCACTTTGTATCTTCGGCGCTTCGTTCCCCGACACTCTGTCCTTCTTTCAACTTTTGATAGTCCATGGTGGACTAGCTCTAGAAGAGACTCCAACCTTTGATCCTTAGCGAGATCCTTTACCAATGAAGAAACCTTCATTCTCTTGACCAACCGAGCCTTTTTCTTGATGTGAGGTTTCAGCCTCGATATATACCACGTTTACTGCATATGGGGCGATTTCCGTCGCGACGAGACGTGGAAACCCCAAATTTCCCGCACTTGGGATGCTTTCGACAAGGTGGGACATGGAATCCTCGGGTTCCCCGCAATTTGGTGACCTTTGTCGAGGAGGGACTGGGAGACCCCATGTCACGCTCCTATTCTAGTGGTAGTATTTCAACCACGCATAAGCGGGTGCGGCACCGCCGTAATTTTTCCTTTTACCAATACTTGAGTACACGGTCTGCGCCTACTTCAACACTCGGTCAATTTTCCAGTAAGTGTTCTTAACA
Organism: Pinus tabuliformis; assembly: GCA_031772625.1. Lineage (NCBI taxonomy): Eukaryota > Viridiplantae > Streptophyta > Pinopsida > Pinales > Pinaceae > Pinus > Pinus tabuliformis. Next base: position 1,589,486,946 of record CM062819.1, on the reverse strand, counting down.
ATGCAGCGAAAATAACTTACCATAAATTTATCTTCTTCAATTATTCTTTCAACCTGTCGTGTCGTGTGGTCGTGTTGCACTGGCCCACAGCCTGCATGACACAACTCCACACCTGAACTGCGAACCTATCAGCCCGACTTTCCATTCCGCGGCGCCCAAACTCTGCCCCTCAGTGCGGTCGATAGTGAGGGCGCATGGCCCGCAGGCAGTGCAGCCTGCTTGCCCGGATGGTAAACCGCCCCTCTGCCTGTCCGTGATACCAAGCCCGACCCACCCTCTGTAATCCGCCTGTCGGTGCGGCCCTCTTACCCGCGTACTTCTCTTCCTTCCATTTTCGCCCAACTCCTTCCTTCGCACTTGTTCTGTGATGTGGAAGTCTGAGTTCGATGTCCCTTCATCGAACGCCATCCTCCTTACTTATACGCATCCTTTCATCCAAGGGTCGTGTCTCTCGAGGATAACAAGGGTCGGCTCCATCAACATGCATGCCCGGTTGACCTGCCACATAACCTCGACACGCCCCATTCCAACGAACCTCCGCGTCCCTTCATGTGCACCGTCGCACCCATGGGTCGGCTCCAACACCTCGCCAATTACACCCGTCACCGCACGTCGCACACCTCCCACATCCTAACTCGTCCGCACATGGTCACCTCTTTCATCCAGGCACACAACAAGGGTCGCCTGCGTGCCTTCCGTCGGTGGCTCGCCCATCGTGCAGGTATCAAGGGGCGTGCGCCATGCCCAACATGGCGCGAGCGACATGGGAACCCCACGTGTCACACCCCCAGGCCTACAGTATTCTTTTAGCTGTACTTGGCGAGGTGCGGCGCCACTGAACACTTCCTTTTCACCAATACTTATGTTCATGGACTACGCCTAACCATTAGTCTACTTAGTTTATTTTTTGCAACCAAGTATTATTATGTTTCCTTTATACCAATGAACACCCATACACATTCATTATCATCAGAAATTATACATGAAGAACACAATTGCACAGTATAAAGGGAGGGGCAACTCCCTGAACAATGAGTTTGCCCGAATACAATATATTGTTCAACTCTACAATGTTTACGAGGCTTTACAAGTATACTTGGGAAACACCAAGTTTCATACTCAGCCAATTTTACAAATAGGCAACACCTCCGTGTGCCAACCGAGTTCCTTGCCCGAGCTGCCAATCGTACCCCTCAACCGAACGTCGTTTACCACTGCACGGCGGGCGGGCGACCTCACCTGAGTCACCCCGCGCTTACTTTTGCACGACGGGCGGGCGACTTACCCGAGACACTTCCACGTTTCTTCTTCCACGACGGTCGGGTGACCTACTCGAGACACCCCGTGTCACACCGAACGGCGGGTGCCTTCCTTATCTGCGCCCTCACCCGATAACCGAAACCTGTGCATATCGTGTGTGCTATCCCAAGAGCGAGCGCATATATGCCCGTGCCTCTTTTGCGACCTGCTCCACTACTTCGCACTTTTTCTTGATCACCGAATTGCTCATGTTCGAATGTCCTTCTTCGAATTAATTCCAAATGCTCCAACGCCTTGCCATATTTATACGAGCGGTTGGGCGAGTCGCTACCCAGGCCGACTCGACCACTGCGTGCCAAAATGCCCTTTACACGTCGCAAAATTTCCATCCGATTGTTGGTTGGCAAATAATCCTTTGTTCAAGTCTCCCCAACATGCAAGTCGGCCCGTGGGTTATGCAAAACGCTCCCATGCTATAAACCAACCATCGCTCCACCTCTAATGCGCATATTATACTTATGTCCCTTCACA
>CM062819.1:1589437655-1589480155 GCA_031772625.1 Pinus tabuliformis | reverse complement strand
CCGTTGCTCCCTAGCATATTGTAGCGAGCGCGTTTGAATGGGATGTGACGCTCAGACAGACGTGCCCTCGACCGAGTCCTCGGGCGCAAATTGCGTTCAAAAACTTGATGATTCACGGGATTCTGCAATTCACACTAAGTATCGCATTTCACTACGTTCTTCATCGTAACAAGAGCCGAGATATCCATTGCCGAGAGTCGTTTCCACGTATTACCAAAAAATCGGCCACAAAACTGAATAGGGGCACCCCCCACAACAAATGTAAGGCCAAGGGGCAAAAGGAGGAAAAACGCATGAGAGAAAGAGAAACAAATATGTCTAAGCCCCACAAGGGGGGAGGCTCGAACAGAAGAAAATCTCCCCCCAACCCCACGCCCTCGCAAAAAGGGGGGAAATGCGTGGGACAGTGATAGAAGGACTAGGGTGGCCACCCCGGGAGCTCCCACTGCTTTTAGCCCTTCCCCGACACCAGCCCACAACAATTCCCCCTTTTCTCTGTAGAGCTAGGGACCAATAGGAAGAGAACAGGGTAGAAAATAAAGCACAAACAAAGCACAAGCCTCCCAAGCCCCGTGCCTTCGGCAAAAGGGGGGAATTGAAGGGGACGACGATTGAGAAGGACGAGGGTGGCCACCCCGGGAGCTGGCACTACGTTTCATCCTTCCAGAACACCAATCCACAACAATCCCACCTTTTCTCCATAAAGCGAGGGGCCACGAGGAAGAAGGGAAGAGAACAACAAGGGATAAAGGGATATATCAACCGTGGCTACCGGCTCACAAGGGGAGGAGGCTCCAAATAGAGAACAAGCTTCCCCAACCCCGTGCCTTCGCAAAAAGGGGGGAACTACAGGGGACGACGATCGAGAAGGACTAGGGTGGCCACCCTGGGAACTCTCACTGCTTTTCATCCTTCCCGAACACCAATCCACAACAATCCCACCTTTTCTCTGTAAAGCTAGGGGCCAAAAGAAGGGAAGAAAACAACATGAAAGAAAGAGAGATATCAAACGTGTCCACCGACTCACAGGGGGAGGCTCAAACAGGGAACAAGCTTCCCCACCCCCGTGCCTTCGCAAAAAGGGGGGGAACTGCAGGGGACGGTGATCGAGAAGGACTAGGGTGGCAACCCTTAGAACTCGCACTACTTTTCGTCCTTCCTGAACACCAATCCACAACAATCCCACCTTTTCTCTGTAAAGCTAAGGGGCCAAAAGCAAGAAGGGAAGAAAACAACAGGAAAGCAAGAGATATCAAACATGGCTACCGGCTCACAAGGGTAGGCTCAAACAGAGAACAAGCTTCCCAAACCCCCCGGCTTTGGAAAAAGGGGGGAACTGCAGGGGACGGCGATCGAGAAGGACTAGGGTGGCCACCCTGGGAACTCGCACTGCTTTTTGTCCTTCCCAAACACCAATCCACAAAAATCCCACAACACCAAAGAAACAAAGATCCCAAGAAAAGAGAGAAGCTCAACAGCACGCCGAGCAAGATGTCCGCTAACCAAAAAGAAATCAAACAAGGCACCCAATCAAAAAAGCGTCCCACCTCTTCACACCCTCCCGCATGCATTCAGCACAACACCCTTTCCAGCTTTACAACATAGCAAACAACCAAGCAAATAAATCACAACCCAAAATTGACCAATAGAAAAGACGAGGGCCATGATGAGACCAGTGTCTGGAGCACGTCACTGAGAGGCAAACAGCCCCCCAACCCAGTGGCACAAGGCTTCAAGCAACAAATAGCCTATTGCCCATAACACAAACCCACCCTGCTATTGCACCCCTCCGTGTACAAAACACCCAACAACCTTTCTAGCGAGAGAGTCAACGGGGGTCAAAGAATCAAACTCCAAAGAGGAGTTGTCACTGGCCGACACTAAACGCTGGAGAAAGCCGCGGGCTCGAAATCCTTCTTCTAAATAGCCCCCACCATCGATGACTATAGTAGCAAGCCTCCTCCCCATTGAACCACGAGCACATACACAATTGAAACAACAAGTGCCCCCCTACCCTCCCTTCAGAGAGGCCACCTAGGAGTCCACCCAGACAACAGCAACGATGGAACTCGATCGCATGATCGCCTATGGCAGCCTCAATGCAAAGGAAACGGAAGGAAACAAAACAACAAGACCAACCGAGCCCACAACCTCTCTTAGAAATGCCCCTCGACCCTCCAGGCCACACACCGAGGCCACGTAGGAGTCCACCCGCGCCAGCAGAAACGGTGGACCTCGATCACTTGACCACCTGTGGCAACCATGATGCGAAGGCAAAGGAAGGAAGTAAATTAAAATCAAGACGGTCGCTACACAATACAAGGACACATATCCGAATAGGAGGAGGGATCGGGCAGCTCTGCACCCCACGCACCCTACGTACAGGCAACCTAGGAGATTTCCCATGCTTTACCGACCGGACGATGAATAATTTTCCCCTATGGCCACCTCCATGCAAAGGAGGGAGTTCGAAGCATTCCACCTCGAAATCCTTCTTCCAAATAGCCCCCACCATCGATGACTATAGTAGCAAGCCTCCTCCCCATTGGACCACAAGCGCATACACAATTGAAACAACAAATGCCCATAAACGTTGTGACTTAACATTTCCAACCGCAAAAGCCTGCCACGCACGCAAGATGCAAGGGAAAAGCCGACCCCTTGATCAAACATATGGGCCAACACATCTATCAAAACCTCAAAGCCAACGCAACCACGAACGATGTGCACTTTGAAAGGAATGCCAACCCTTGACTTTACAACAAGGAGAACAGCACCTCACATCGCCCGATGGAAAAAGCAAGCAAGAGGGAGGGTAGGTGGTTTACAACCAAAACCCTTCCACGTCCCTCTTAAATGTATGCATCTCAACCGACAATGCCAACACGGAAAGAGTACAAGCACAAGACACCGGCACCATAAACAGCCGAACAATGAAGAGGCTAGCCATCACAAGGAGCCACACCACAACAACCCATACAACTCCCAAAACTTGGAGCAGAAGGGGAATTGTTCACATATGCCTCCAAGGACAAGCATGGCCAACATTACTGCTCATGCGCTACCAAGTGGGTATGGAGAGAAGATGAAAATCGGACACCCTACAAACGACCCAAGGCCATTCTTGAGGCAAACCCGAAAAACCAACTCAATTACCAACCCACCTTTCACATGAAAAGCAAAACCCTCCACACCAAATAGGGAGGAGGTGAACAATATAACGAGGAGCCAATTTCAATGGAGCCACAAATGGCTACCCAACCCAATCAAAATTCTCTATTCGCAACAACTGAGGGGCACGATAGCGACATAGGCAACGACGGAGTTTTGGGGCTTCCATCTGGGACCGCAACAACGAAGGCTCAAAGGAGCGCCGAGAAAACTTTCAACATTCTTATTGTTGGGATGGGAAAGAGGGATGGGGATGAGCATGGCCCACATTACCGCTCATGTGATACCGAGCGGGGATGGAGAGAAGACAAAAATCGGCCGCCCTACAAATGACCCAAGGCCATCGTTCGGGCAAACCCGACAAAGCAACTCGATTACCAACCCACCTTTCACACGAAAAGAAAACCTGTCACCGGTATCTTCTGGAGGGGCACGAGGGGGACCAAGACGAGCCAAGGAGCCACACCACAACAACCCATACAACGCCAAGAACTTGGAGTGCAAAAGGGGAATTTTTCACGTATGCCTACCGAAACGAGCATGGCCAAGATTACCGCTCATGCGCTACCGAGTGGGGATGGAGAGATGATGAAAATCAGACACCCTACAAATGACCCAAGGCCATCATTCAGGCAAACCCAAAAACACAACTCGATTACCAACCCACCTTTCACATGGAAAGAAAACATGTCGCTGGTATCATCTGGAGGGGTACAAGGGGACCAAGACGAGCCAGGGAGCCAAACCACAACAACCCCTACAGCTCCAAGAACTTGGAGAGCGGAAGGGGATTTGATCACATATGCCTCCCAAGATGAGCATGGCCAACATTACCGCTCATGCGCTACAGAGTGGGGATGGAGAGAAGATGAAAATCGACCGCCCTACAAATGACCCAAGGCCATCGTTCAGGCAAACGTGAAAACACAACTCGATTACTAACCCACCTTTCACACGGAAAGAAAACCTGTCGCTGGTATCATCAGGAGGGGCACGAGGGGACCAAGACGAGCCACGGAGCCACACCACAACAGCCCCTACAGCTCCAAGAACTTGGAGAGCGGAAGGGGAATTGTTCACATATGCCTCCCAGGCCGAGCCTGGCCAACATTACCGCTCATGCGCTACCGAGTGGGGATGGAGAGAAGATGAAAAGCAGCCACCCTACAAATGACCCAAGGCCATCGTTCAGGCAAACCTGAAAATACAACTCGATTACCAACCCACCTTTCACACGAAAATAAAACCTCTTGCTGGTATCATCTGGAGGGGCACGCGGGGACCAGGACGACAACTCAATTACCAACCCACCTTTCACATGGAAAGAAAACTTGTCGCTAGTATCATCTGGAGGGGGATGAGGGGACCAGGACGAGCCAGGGAGCCACACCACAACAGCCCCTACAGCTCCAATACCTTGGAGAGCGGAAGGGGAATCATTCACATATGCCTCCCACGACGAGCATGGCCAACATTACCGCTCATGCGCTACCGAGTGGGGATGGAGAGAAGATGAAAATTGGAAGCCCTACAAATGACCCAAGGCCATCATTCAGGCAAACCCGAAAACACAACTCGATTACCAACCCACCTTTCACACGGAAATAAAACCTCTTGCTGCTATCATCTGGAGGGGCACGCACGGAACAAGACGACAACTCGATTACAAACCCACCTTTCACACAGAAAGAAAACCTGTTGCTAGTATCATCTGGAGGGGGACGAGGGGACCAGGACGAGCCAGGGAGCCACACCACAACAGCCCATACAGCTCCAAGAAATTGGAGAGCGGAAGGGGAATTGTTCACATATGCCTCCCAGGACGAGCATGGCCAACATTACCGCTCATGCGCTACCGAGTGGGGATGGAGAGAAGATGAAAATCGGAAGCCCTACAAATGACCCAGGGCCATCGTTCAGGCAAACCCAAAAACACAACTCGATTACCAACCCACCTTTCACACGGAAAGAAAACCTCTTCCTGGTATCATCTGGAGGGGCAGGCGGGGACCAAGACGATAACTCGATTACAAACCCACCTTTCACATGAAAAGAAAACCTGTCACTGGTATCATCTGGAGGGGGACGAGGGGACCAGGACGAGCCAGGGAGCCACACCAAAATAGCCCATACAGCTCCAAGAACTTGGAGAGCGGAAGGGGAATTGTTCACATATGCCTCCCAGGACGAGCATGGCCAACATTACCGCTCATGCGCTACCGAGTGGGGATGGAGAGAAGATGAAAATCGGAAGCCCTACAAACGACCCAAGGCCATCGTTCAAGTAAACCCAAAAACACAACTCGATTACCAACCCACATTTCACACGGAAAGAAAACCTGTCGCTGGTATCATCTGGAGGGGCACGCGGGGACCAGGATGAGCCAGGGAGCCACACCAAAACAGCCCATACAGCTCCAAGAACTTGGAGAGCAGAAGGGGAATTTTTCACATATGCCTCCCAAGATGAGTGTGGCCAACATTACCGCTCATGCGCTACCGAGTGGGGATGGGGAGAAGATCAAAATCGGCAACCCTACAAACGACCCAAGGCCATCGTTCAGGCACACGCGAAAACACAACTCAATTACCAACCTACCTTTCATACGGAAAGAAAACCTGTCGCTGGTATCATCTGGAGGGGCATGAGGGGGACCAGGACGAGCCAGGGAGCCACACCACAATAGCCCATACAACTCCAAGAACTTGGAAAGCAGAAGGGGAATTGTTCACATATGCCTCCCAAGATGAGTGTGGCCAACATTACCGCTCATGCGCTACCGAGTGGGGATGGAGAGAAGATGAAAATCAGCCACCCCACAAACGACGCAAGGCCATCGTTCAGGCAAACGCGAAAACACAACTCAATTACCAACCCACCTTTCACACGGAAAGAAAACTTGTCGCTCGGATGATCTGTAATTTGCATGGGCCCCCGCACGACCGAAACGAAGTGACAAGGGAGAGCCGGGCAAACGAGCAGCACGAACATGCACAAAGCCAACCTCGGGTCACAACTTAGCATTTTTGATACGGGCTTGTTGGCCCATGCGTGCCCTCGCCCCAACAAATTTTCATGGGCACCGCGCACAACCGAAACAAAGCGACAAGGGAGAGCCGGGCAAACGAGCTGCACGAACGTGCACAAACCCAACCTCGGGTCACAACTTAGAATTTTTTGATACGGGATCATTAGCCCGAGCGCGCCCTCACCCAAACGAGTTCACAAGTACGCCCTCACATGACCCGCCCGAACGACCGAAACGAAGCGACAAGGGAGAGCCGGGCAAACTTGCTGCACGAACGTGCACAAAGCTAACCTCGGGTCACAACTTAGCATTTTTTATACGGGCTTGTTCGCCCAGGCGCGCCCTCGCCCGAACGACCCGCCCGAATGAGTTCACACGGCCACCCTCAACCGACCTGCACGAACAATCTTGCATGGGCGCCCGAACGACCGAAACGAAGCGACAAGGGAGAGCTGGGCAAACGAGCTGCACGAACGTGCACAAAGCCAACCTCGGGACACTACTTAGTATTTTTTATATGGGCTCGTTCACCTGGGCGCGCCCTCGCCCGAACGACCCGCCCAAACGAGTTCACACGGGCGCCCTCAAACGACCCGCCCGAACGATTTTGCATGGGCGCCCGAACGACCGAAACGAAGCGACAAGGGAGAGCCAGGCAAACGAGCTGCACGAACGTGCAAGAAGCCAACCTCGGGTCACAACTTAGCATTTTTGATACAGGCTCATTCGCCCGGGCGTGCCCTCGCCCGAACGACCCACCCGAATGAGTTCACACGGGCGCCCTCAAACGACCCGCCCGAACAATTTTGCATGGGCGCCCGAACGACCGAAACGAAGCGACAAGGGAGAGCCAGGCAAACGAGCTGCACGAACGTGCACAAAGCCAACCTCGGGTCACAACTTAGCATTTTTGATGCGGGCTCATTCGCCCGGGTGCACCCTCGCCCGAACGACCCACCCGAAAAAGTTCACATGGGCGCCCTCAAACGACCCGCCCGAACGATTTTGCATGGGTGCCTGAACGACCGAAACGAAGTGACAAGCAAGAGTCGGGCAAACGAGCTGCACGAACATGCACAAAGCCAACCTCGAGTCACAACTTAGCATTTTTTATATGGGCTCGTTCGCCCAGGCGCACCCTCGCCCGAACGACCCGCCCGAACGAGTTCACACGGGCACCCTCAAACGACCCGCCCGAACGAACGAAACGAAGCAACAAGGGAGAGCCGGGAAAACGAGCTGCACGAACGTGCACAAAGCCAACCTCAGGTCACAACTTAGCATTTTTTATACGGGCTCGTTCGCCTGGGCGCGCCCTCACCCGAACGACCCGCCCGAACGAGTTCACACGGGCCCCCTCAAACGACCCGCCCGATCGAACGAAACGAAGCGACAAGGGAGAGTTGGGCAAACGAGTTGCACGAACGTGCACAAAGCCAACCTCAAGTCATAACTTAGCATTTTTGATACGAGCTCCTTCGCCCGGGCGCGCCCTCGCCCAAACGAGTTCACATGGGCGCCCTCAAACGACCCGCCTGAGCGATTTTGCATGGGCGCCCGAACGACCGAAACGAAGCAACAAGGGAGAGCTGGGAAAACGAGCTGCACGAACGTGCACAAAGCCAACCTCAGGTCACAACTTAGCATTTTTTGATACGGGCTCGTTCACCTGTGCGCACCCTCGCCTAAACGACCTGCCCGAACGAGTTCCCACGGACGCCCTCAAATGACCCACCCGAACGATTTTGCATGGGCGCCCGAACAACCGAAACGAACCGACAAGGGAGAGGCGGGCAAATGAGCTGCACGAATGTGCACAAAGACAACCTCGGGTCACAACTTAGCATTTTTGATACGGGCTCGTTCGCTCGGGCGTGCCCTCGCCCGAATGACCCGCCCGAATGAGTTCACACGGACGCCCTCAAACGACCCGCCCGAACGACCGAAACGAAGCGACAAGGGAGAGCCGGGCAAACCAGCTACACGAACATGCACAAAGCCAACCTCGGGTCACAACTTAGCATTTTTGATATGGGCTAGTTCGCTCGGGCGCGCCCTCGCCCGAACGAGTTCACACGGGCGCCCTCAAACGACCCGCCCGAACGACCGAAACTAACCCACAAGGGAGAGCCAGGCAAACAAGCTGCACGAACATGCACAAAGCCAACCTCAGGTCACAACTTAGCATTTTTGATACAGGCTCGTTTGCCCGGGTGCGCTCTCGCTTGAATGACCCGCCCGAACGAGTTCACACAGACACCCTCAAACGACCCGCCCGAACGACCGAAACGAAGCGACAAGGGAGAGCCGGGCAAACGAGCTGCACGAATGTGCACAAAGCCAACATCGGGTCACAACTTAACATTTTTGATACGGGCTCATTCGCCTGGGTGCGCCCTCGCCCGAATGACCTGCCCGAACGACCCTGTAAGGCCTTCGGGAGAGAGTGTGAGGGGCACCGGCGAGTCGTGCACGAGCGTGGGTGGGCGCACGGGCGTGTGGAGGAAATGTGCGACTGGTGTGACATTATGTGCGAAGGAATGCGACGATATATGCGACGTTAGGGAAAACACTTATGCGACTAAGTGTTGGGCTAACGCATATATATACGATGGTTAAAGAATGTGCAAAGCCGACCTGTAAACATAAACATGTGGGCATGCGTTGACAACTTTGGGGGTCGGCCATGGGGCTACACACCCCTTGAAACCTACGCAAGGTTTGGTATATATGTGAGGAGCTTTAATCTCATTTGAACAACAAACTCTCATCACTTCTACGCATAAGGAAGAGGAGTAAGTCTGCGTAAGAGGAGATAGGAGATGCGCACATCTCATGCACACTATCCAAGTGCAGATTTTGTATATTCTTGTGCCGGTTGAGGTGTAGGCAAGTGTGCTGGGGTACGGTTTGTATGCAGATTTGTGCAGGACTTGGTAGAGAGGAATAAGTGGCTCAGGTGAGCACTTCTCTTTGTGCAAGGGTGCACATGATTGTAAAAGCAGGTTGCTTATCTTTGTAAATTTGTCTAAGTGTGAGACTTGGTTCGGCCAAGACACACTTGTGTTGTAAATATGATATTCTTAATAAAATTGTCGGGCAGACTCACATTACGGGGAGTTGCCCCTCCCCTTTATACTTGTTGCAATTGTTATTGTTCTCGGTATAATTGCATGATGATAATGAATGAGTATGGGCTTCATTAAGTATAAAGGATAATTGCTTTTACTTAGTTGCGAAACACAAGCTAAGTATGTTAATGTGAAAGTAGGCGTAGTCCACAAATGTTAGTATTGGTGAAAAGAAAGCATTCGGTGGTGCTGCACCTTGCTACAAGTGGTTGGAAGACTACCGCAGGTGTAGGGGCGTGACAGGTGGTATCGGAGCTTCGGTTCGGTGAAGTTGTTGAGCAGGGTTGCTCATGACAGGAACTTGTAGGTGAAGGAAACCGTTTCACACAAAGTGGAACAAGGGTTGGTTCAGGTTGCAGGTGACTCGGTGAACATGGAGAAGGCTGAAAAGGCAGTGGTGGTAGATGAACCTACAAAAGGTGAATCTAGCCATAGTGTAGTTAAAGCTCTCCGGTACGAAGTGTTGGAACATATGAGTCAATGGAGTTCTGAATGGGTTTCGATGAAGGCCGAGAACATGAAGATTCGAGAGAGTTGTTCGGAACTAAAGAGGGAACTTGAAGAACTCAAGAGCCAATGAAGAAGTACGACAAATGTTGAACTCAAGGAACTTGATGAGGAGATCCAACGAAGTGGTCTTGATCTTCAAGAGCTCTTTGATGAAAGAGCCCGGTTGAGGAAGGAAAGTGCCAGGGTGGAAGCCGAAATCAAGCAAATTGAGGAAGAGATAAAGAAGAAGATTCTTGGTAAGAAGGTTGTTGTGATTGAGAAGGAAGAGCTCGACTACATTGACAGGTTGGGAACTCACTACCGAGAACATCCAAAGGACATTCAGAAGTTTAGTTCTATGAACTTGGTCAGTGGACACTTGGTTGGTGCACTTGAGCAAGATGCGATGAAGGGCAAGCTTGAAGGAAGTCAAGCTGGGCCAGGATCGAGTTGCTTAGAGGAGCCAAGCAAGGAGGTGAAGTACCTTAGGAGGAATGTCAAGATGGAGCATGAGCCAATTGACACTTCTAAGGCCGAATTCTTGAAGAAGGTTGCTGATTTGAGGCACAAGACAAAGCCAACAAAGGGAGGTGATTCCTTGAAGCTAAGTTTTGTGCAAGTGACCGTGAAGGGCAAGAGATTTGCAGATTTGGTGGATACAGGGGCTCCTCATAGCTTAGTAAGCAGGAAGGTAGGAAAGTCTTTTGGGAAGAAAGCAAAGATGGAGAGGGAATGGAGTGCTTTCAAAGCAGTCAACTCTACCATTAGAGTTGTTGATGGGGTGTTGAAGGACACTCAGGTAAAATTAGGATCGTGGTTTGGAAAGTTGGACTTGAGAGTTGTGGACATGGATGATCATTCTATGGTGTTGGGGATGGACTTTATGGAGCTTGCACAATCCATACCAATTATGGACCGGGACATTCTCTTGATCACAGCTGAAGGGAAGACCATGATGGTACCGATGAATAGAAGGAGTTGCTTGGGATATAGACCAAGGATGGCTTCTATGACTTTGTATCCCAAAGACCCGAATGTGAAGCATGATGATGTGGAGCAAAGAGGACTTGGGAGTGTGACTCAAGCAACGAAGGAAAGGAAGCGAAGGCAAAGGAAGGAAGTAAATTAAAATCAAGACGGTCGCTACACAATACAAGGACACATATCCGAACAGGAGGAGGGATCGGGCAGCTCCGCACCCCACGCACCCTACATACAGGCAACCTAGGAGATTTCCCACAGCTTTATCGACCGGACGATGAATAATTTTCCCCTACGGCCACCTCCATGCAAAGGAGGGAGGTCGAAGCGTTCCACCTCGAAATCCTTCTTCCAAATATCCCCCACCATCGATGACTATAGTAGCAAGCCTCCTCCCCATTGGACCACAAGCGCATACACAATTGGAACAACAAATGCCCATAAACGTTGTGACTTAACATTTCCAACCGCAAAAGCCTGCCACGCACGCAAGATGCAAGGGAAAAGCCGACCCCTCGATCAAACATATGGGCCAACACATCTATCAAAACCTCAAAGCCAACACAACCATGAACAATGTGCACTTTGAAAGGAATGCCAACCCTTGACTTTACAACACGGAGAACAGCGCCTCACAACGCCCAATGGAAAAAGCAAGCAAGAGGAGGGTAGGTGGTTTACAACCAAAACCCTTCCACGTCCCTCTTAAATGTATGCATCTCAACCGACAATGCCAACATGGAAAGAGTACAAGCACAAGACACCGACACCATAAATAGTCTAACAATGAAGAGGCTAGCCATCACAAGGAGCCACACCACAACAACCCATACAACTCCCAAAACTTGGAGCAGAAGGGGAATTGTTCACATATGCCTCCAAGGACAAGCATGGCCAACATTATCGCTCATGTGCTACCAAGTGGGTATGGAGAGAATATGAAAATCGGACACCGTACAAACGACCCAAGGCGATTCTTGAGGCAAACCCGAAAAACCAACTCAATTGCCAACCCACCTTTCACACGAAAAGCAAAACCCTCCACACCAAATAGGGAGGAGGTGAATAATATAATGAGGAGCCACTTTCAATGGAGCCACAAATGGCCGCCCAGCCCAATCAAAATTCTCTATTCGCAACAACCGAGGGGCACGATAGCAACATAGGCAACGACGGAGTTTTGGGGCTTCCATCTGGGACTGCAACAATGAAGGCTCAAAGGAGCGCCGAGAAAACATTCAACATTCTTATCATTTGGATGGGAAAGAGGGACGAGGATGAGCATGGCCCACATTGCCACTCATGTGCTACCGAGCAGGGATGGAGAGAAGACGAAAATCGGCTGCCCTACAAATGACCCAAGGCCATCGTTCGGGCAAACCCGACAAAGCAACTCGATTACCAACCCACCTTTCACACGGAAAGAAAACCTGTCACCGGTATCTTCTGGAGGGGCACGAGGGGGACCAAGACGAGCCAAGGAGCCACACCACAACAACCCATACAACGCCAAGAACTTGGAGCGCAGAAGGGGAATTGTTCACGTATGCCTCCCGGGACGAGCATGGCCAACATTACCGCTCATGCGCTACCGAGTGGGGATGGAGAGATGATGAAAATCGGACACCCTACAAACGACCCAAGGCCATCGTTCAGGCAAACCCGAAAACACAACTCGATTACCAACCCACCTTTCACACGGAAAGAAAACATGTCGCTGGTATCATCTGGAGGGGTATAAGGGGACCAAGACGAGCCAGGGAGCCAAACCACAACAGCCCCTACAGCTCCAAGAACTTGGAGAGCGGAAGGAGAATTGTTCACATATGCCTCCTAAGACGAGCATGGCCAACATTACCGCTCATGCGCTACAGAGTGGGGATGGAGAGAAGATGAAAATCGGCCGCCCTACAAACGACCCAAGGCCATCGTTCAGGCAAACGCGAAAACACAACTCGATTACCAACCCACCTTTCACACAGAAAGAAAACCTGTCACTGGTATCATCGGCAGGGGCACAAGGGGACCAAGACGAGCCAGGGAGCCACACCACCACAGCCCCTACAGCTCCAAGAACTTGGAGAGCGGAAGGGGAATTGTTCACATATGCCTCCCAGGCTGAGCCTGGCCAACATTACTGCTCATGCGCTACCCAGTGGGGATGGAGAGAAGATGAAAAGAGGCCGCCCTACAAATGACCCAAGGCAATCATTCAGGCAAACGCGAAAACACAACTCGATTACCAACCCACCTTTCACACGGAAAGAAAACCTCTTGCTGGTATCATCTGGAGGGGCACGCAGGGACCAGGATGACAAATTGATTACCAACCCACCTTTCACACAAAAAGAAAACCTATCGCTGGTATCATCTGGAGGGGGATGAGGGGACCAGGACGAGCCAGGGAGCCACACCACAACAGCCCCTACAGCTCCAAGAACTTGGAGAGCGGAAGGGGAATTGTTCACATATACCTCCCAGGCCGAGCCTGGCCAACATTACCGCTCATGCGCTACCAAGTGGGGATGGAGAGAAGATGAAAATTGGAAGCCCTACAAAAGACCCAAGGCCATCGTTCAGTAAAACCCGAAAACACAACTCGATTACCAACCCACCTTTTAGATGGAAAGAAAACCTCTTGCTGGTAACATATGGAGGGGCACGCGGGGAACAAGACGACAACTTGATTACAAACCCACCTTTCACACGGAAAGAAAACCTGTCGCTAATCTGGAGGGGGATGAGGGGACCAGGACGAACCAGGGAGCCACACCACAATAGCCCATACAGCCAAGAACTTGGAGAGCGGAAGGGGAATTGTTCACATATGCCTCCCAGGACGAGCATGGCCAACATTACCGCTCATGTGCTACCGAGTGGGGATGGAGAGAAGATGAAAATCGGAAGCCCTACAAACAACCCAAGGCCATCGTTCAGGAAAACTCGAAAACACAACTCGATTACCAACCCACCTTTCACACGGAAAGAAAACCTCTTGCTGGTATCATCTGGAGGGGCACGCAGGGACCAAGATGACAACTTGATTACAAACCCACCTTTCACACGAAAAGAAAACCTGTCGCTAGTATCATCTAGAGGGGGACGAGGGGACCAGGACGAGCCATGGAGCCACACCACAACAGCCCATACAGCTCCAAGAACTTGGAGAGCGGAAGGGGAATTGTTCACATATGCCTCCCAGGACGAGCATGGCCAACATTACCGCTCATGCGCTACCGAGTGGGGATGGAGAGAAGATGAAAATCGGAAGCCCTATAAATGACCCAAGGCCATCGTTCAGGCAAACCCGAAAACACAACTCGATTACCAACCCACCTTTCACACGGAAAGAAAACCTCTTGCTAGTATCATCTGGAGGGGCACGCGGGGACCAAGACGACAACTCGATTACAAACCCACCTTTCACACGGAAAGAAAACCTGTCGTTGGTATCATCTGGAGGGGGACGAGGGGACCAGGACGAGCTAGGGAGCCACACCACAACAACCCAAACAACTCCAAGAACTTGGAGAGCGAAAGGGGAATTGTTCACATATGCCTCCCAAGATGAGCGTGGCCAACATTACCGCTCATGCACTACCGAGTGGGGATGGAGAGAAGATGAAAATCAGAAGCCCTAAAAATGACCCAAGGCCATCGTTCAAGTAAACCTGAAAACACAACTCGATTACCAAACCACCTTTCACACGGAAAGAAAATTTGTCACTGGTATCATCTGGAGGGGCATGCGGGGACCAGGACGAGCCAGAGAGCCACACCACAACAGCCCATACAGCTCCAAGAACTTGGAGAGCAGAAGGGGAATTGTTCACATATGCCTCCCAAGACGAGCTTGGCCAACATTACCACTCATGCACTACCGAGTGGGGATGGAGAGAAGATGAAAATCGGCAACCCTACAAACGATCCAAGGCCATCGTTTAGGCACACGCGAAAACACAACTCAATTACCAACCCACCTTTCACACGGAAAGAAAACCTGTCACTGGTATCATCTCGAGGGGCACGAGGGGGACCAGGACGGGCCAAGGAGCCACACCACAACAGCCCATACAGCTCCAAGAACTTGGAAAGCAGAAGGGGAATTGTTCAAATATGCCTCCCAAGACGAGCGTGGCCAACATTACCGCTCATGCACTACCGAGTGGGGATGGAGAGAAGATGAAAATCGGCCACCCTACAAATGACCGAAGGCCATCATTCAGGCAAACGCGAAAACACAACACAATTACCAACCCACCTTTCACACGGAAAGAAAACTTGTCGCTCGGATGATCTGGAATTTGCATGGGCCCCCATACGACCGAAACGAAGCGATAAGGGAGAGCCGGGCAAACGAGCAGCACGAATATGCACAAAGCCAACCTTGGGTCACAACTTAGCATTTTTCATACAGGCTCGTTGGCCCGTGCGTGCCCTCGCCCGAACAAATTTGCATGGGCCCCCCGCACAACCAAAACAAAGCGACAAGGGAGAGCGGGGCAACCGAGCTGCATGAACGTGCACAAAGCCAACCTTGGGTCACAACTTAGCATTTTTCGATACGGGCTCATTCGCCTGGGCGCACCCTTGCCCAAACGAGTTCACAAGTACGCCCTCACACGACCCGCCCGGAAGACCGAAACGAAGCGACAGGGGAGAGCCGGGAAAACGAGCTGCACGAACGTGCACAAAGCCAACCTTGGGTCACAACTTAGCATTTTTTATACGGGATCATTCACCTGGGCGGGCCCTCGCCCGAACGACCCACCTGAACAAGTTCACATGGCCACCCTCAATCGACCCGCACGAACGATCTTGCATGGGCGCCCAAACGACCGAAACGAAGCGACAAGGGAGAGCCGGGAAAACGAGCTGCACAAACGTGCACAAAGCCAACCTCGGGTCACTACTTAGCATTTTTGATACGGGCTCGTTCGCCCGGGCATGCCCTCGCCCGAACGACCCGCCTGAACGAGTTCACATGGGCACCCTCAAATGACCCGCCCGAACGATTTTGCATGGGCGCCCGAACGACCGAAACGAAGCGACAAGGGAGAGCCGGGCAAACGAGTTGCACGAACGTGCAAGAAGCCAACCTCGGGTCACAACTTAGCATTTTTGATACGGGCTCGTTCACCCGGGCGTGCCCTCGCCCGAACGACCCGCCCGAAGGAGTTCACACGGGCGCCCTCAAACGATTCGCCCGAACGATTTTGCATGGGCGCCTTAACGACTGAAATGAAGCGACAAGGGAGATACGAGGAAACGAGCTGCACGAACATGCACAAAGCCAACCTCGGGTCACAACTTAGCATTTTTGATACGGGCTCATTCGCCCGGGCGTGCCCAAACGACCCACCCGAACGAGTTCACACGGGCGCCCTCAACGACCCGCCCAAACGATTTTGCATGGGCGCTCGAACGACCGAAACGGACCGACAAGGGAGAGCTAGGAAAACGAGCTGCACAAACGTGCACAAAGCCAACCTTGGGTCACAACTTAGCATTTTTTATACGGGCTCGTTTGCCTGGGCGCGCCCTCGCCCAAACGACCTACCCGAATGAGTTCACACAGGCGCCCTCAAATGACCCGCCCGAACGACCGAAACGAAGCGACAAGGGAGAGCCGGGAAAACGAGCTGCACGAACGTGCACAAAGCCAACCTCGAGTCACAACTTAGCATTTTTGATACGGGCTCATTCGCTCGGGCGCGCCCTCGCCTGAATGACCCGCCCGAACGAGTTCACACGGGCGCCCTCAAATGACCCGCCTGAACGAACGAAACGAAGCGACAAGGGAGAGTCAGGTAAACGAGCTGCACGAATGTGCACAATGCCAACCTTGGGTCACAAATTAGCATTTTTGATACGGGCTCGTTCGCCCGGGCGCGCGCTCACCCGAATGACCTGCCACAACGAGTTCACACGGGAGCCCTCAAACGACCCGCCCGAACGAACGAAACGAAGCGACAAGGGAGAGCCGGGCAAACGAGCTGCACGAACGTGCACAAAGACAACCTCAGGGCAAAACTTAGCATTTTTCATACAGGCTCCTTCGCCTGGGCGCGCCCTCGCCTGAACGACCCACCCAAACGAGTTCACACGGGCGCCCTCAAATGACCCGCCCGAACAATTTTGCATGGGCGCCCGAACGACCGAAAAGAAGCGACAAGGGAGAGTCAGGCAAACAAGTTGCACGAATGTACACAAAGCCAACCTCGGGTCACAACTTAGCATTTTTGATACAGGATCGTTCGCCCGGGCGCGCCCTCGCCCGAACGACCCGCCCGAACGAGTTCACACGGACGCCCTCAAACGACCCGCCCGAACGATTTTGCGTGGGCGCCCGAACGACCGAAACAAACCAACAAGGGAGAGCCAGGAAAACAAGCTGCAAGAATGTGCACAAAGCCAACCTCGGGTCACAACTTAGCATTTTTGATACAGCCTCGTTCGCCCGGGCACGCCCTCGCCCGAACGACCCGCCCGAACAACCGAAACGAAGCGACATGGGAGAGTCGGGCAAACGAGTTGCATGAACGTGCACAAAGCCAACCTCAGGTCACAACTTAGCATTTTTGATACGGGCTCATTTGCCCGGGCGCACCCTCGCCCGAACGACCCGCCGGAATGAGTTCACACGGGCGCCCTCCAACGACCCACCCGAACGACCCGCCCTTACGAGTTCACACGGGCACCCTCAAACGACTCGCCCAAACGATTTTGCATGGGCGCCCGAACAACCGAAACGAAGCGATAAGGGAGAGCCGGGCAAACGAGCTGCACGAACGTGCACAAAGCCAACCTCTGGTCATAACTTAGCATTTATGATACAGGCTCGTTCGCCCGGGCGTGCCCTCGCCCGAATGACCCACCCGAATGACTTCACACGGACGACCTCAAACGACCCGCCCAAACGATTTTGCATGGGCGCCCGAACGAGTTCACACGAAAGCCCTAAATGACCTGCCTGAACGATTCTGCATGGGCACCCGAACGACCGAAACGAACCAACAAGGGAGAGTCGGGCAAATGAGCTGCACGAACGTGCACAAAGCCAACCTCGGGTCACAACTTAGCATTTTTTATATAGGCTCGTTCGCCCAGGCGCGCCCTCGCCCGAACGACTCACCCGAATGAGTTCACACGGACGCCCTCAAACAACCCGCCTGAATGACCGAAACGAAGTGGCAAGGGAGAGCCGGGAAAACGAGTTGCACGAACTTGCACAAAGCCAACCTCGGGTCACAACTTAGCATTTTTCATACGGGCTCGTTCGCCCGACTGCACTCTCGCTCGAACGACCCGCCCGAACGATTTTGCATGGGCGCCCAAACGACCGAAACGAACCGACAAGGGAGAGTCGGGAAAACGAGCTACACGAACGTGCACAAAGCCAACCTCGGGTCACAACTTAGCATTTTTTATACGGGCTCGTTCGCCCGGGCGCGCCCTCGTACGAACGACCCGCCCGAACGAGTTCACACGGATGCCCTCAAACGACCCGCCCGAACAACCGAAACGAAGCGACAAGGGAGAGCCGGGAAAACGAGCTGCACGAACGTGCACAAAGCCAACCTCGGGTCACAACTTAACATTTTTGGTACGGGCTCGTTCGCCCTGGCGCGCCCTCGCCCAAACGACGCGCCCGAACGAGTTCACACAGGCGCCCTCAAACGACCCGCCCGAACAAGTTTACACGAGCGCCCTCAAATGACCCACCCGAACGATTTTGCATGGGCGCCCGAACGACCGAAACGAACCGACAAGGGAGAGCCGGGAAAATGAGTTGCACGAATGTGCACAAAGCCAACCTTGGGTCACAACTTAGCATTTTTGATACGGGCTCGTTCGCCCAGGCGCGCCCTCGCCCGAACGGCCCGCCCGAATGAGTTCACACGGACGCCCTCAAACGACCCGCCCGAACGACCGAAACGAAGCGACAAGGGAGAGACGGCAAATGAGCTGCGCAAACGTGCACAATGCCAACCTTGGGTCACAACTTAGCATTTTTGATACGGGCTCGTTCACCCGGGCGCGCCCTCGCCCAAACGACCCGCCCGAACGAGTTCACACGGGCGCCCCCAAACGACCTGCCCGAACGATTTTGCATGGGCGCCTGAACGACCGAAACGAACCAACAAGGCAGAGACGGGCAAACGAGCTGCAACGAACGTGCACAAAGCTAACCTCGGGTCACAACCTAGCATTTTTGATACTGGCTCGTTCGCCCGGGCACGCCCTCTACCGAACGAGTTCACACGGGCACCCTCAAACGACCCGCTCGAACGAGTTCACACGGGTGCACTCAAACGACCCGCCCGAACGACCCACCCGAACGAGTTCACACGAGCGCCCTCAAACGACCCGCCCGAATGACCTGCTCGAACGAGTTCACACGGGCGCCCTCAAACGACTTGCCCGAATGATTTTGCATGGGCGCCCGAACGACCAAAACGAAGCGACAAGGGAGAGTCAGGCAAACGAGCTACACGAACGTGAACAAAGCCAACCTCGGGTCACAACTTAGCATTTTTGATACGGGTTCGTTTTCCCGGGTGCGCCCTCGCCCGAACGACCCGCCCGAACGAGTTCACACGGGCGCCCTCAAACGACCCGCCCGAACAATTTTGCATGGGCGCTCGAACGACCGAAACGAAGCGACAAGGGAGACCCTGGCAAACGAGCTGCACGAACGTGCACAAAGCCAACCTCGGGTCACAACTTAGCATTTTTTATACAGGCGCATTCGCCCAGGCGCGCCCTCGCCTGAACGACCCACCCGAATGAGTTCACACAAGCGCCCTCAAACGACCCGCCTGAATGACCCGCCCGAACGAGTTCACATGGGCGCCCTCAAACGACCCGCCCGAACGATTTTGCATGGGCTCCCGAACGACCGAAACGAAGCAACAAGGGAGAGCCGGGCAAACGATCTGCATGAACGTGCACAAAGCCAACCTTGGGTCATAACTTAGCATTTTTGATACGGGCTCGTTCGCCCAGGCGCGCCCTCGCCTAAACGACCCACCCGAACGAGTTCACACGGGCGCCCTCAAATGACCCTGCTCGAACGATTTTGCATGGGCGCCCGAACGACTGAAACGAAGCGAAAAGGGAGACCCGGGCAAACATGCTGCATGAACGTGCACAGAGCCAACCTCAGGTCACAACTTAGCATTTTTGATACGGGCTCGTTCGCCCGGGCGCGCCCTCGCTCGAACGACCCGCCCGAACGAGTTCACACGGGCGCCCTCGAACGACCCGCCTGAACGAGTTCACACAGGTGCCCTCAAACGACCCACCCGAACGAGTTCACACGGGCGCCCTCAAACGACCCGCCCGAACGAGTTCACATGGGCACCCTCAAACGACCCGCCCGAACGACCGAAACGAAGCGACAAGGGAGAGTCGGGCAAACGAGCTGCACGAATGTGCACAAAGCCAACCTGGGGTCACAACTTAGCATTTTTTATACGGGCTCGTTCGCCCGGGTGTGCCCTCGCCCGAATGACCCGCCTGAACGAGTTCACACGGGCGCCCTCAAATGACCCGCCCGAACGATTTTGCATGGGCGCACGAATGACCAAAACGAAGCGACAATGGAGACCCGGGTAAATGAGCTGCACGAACGTGCACAAAGCCAACCTCGGGTCACAACTTAGCATTTTTGATACGGGCTCGTTCGCCCGGGTGCGCCCTCGCCCGAACAACCCGCCCGAACGAGTTCACACGGGCGCCCTCAAACGACCCGCCCGAACGAGTTCACACGGACGCGCTCGAACGACCCGCCTGAACGAGTTGACACAGACGCCCTCGCCTGACCCGCCCGAACGAGTTTGCACGGACGCCCTCGCCCGAACGACCCACCCAAATAGGTTTGCACGGACGCCCTCGCCCGACCCACCCAAACGAGTTTGCACGGACGCCCTCGCCTGACCCGCCTGAACGGGTTTGCACGGATGCCCTCGCCCGACCCGCCCGAATGGGTTTGCATGGATGCCCTCGCCTGACCCGCCCGAACAGTTTTGCATGGACGACCTCGCCCGACCTGCCTGAACGAGTTTACATAGCAAACGACCCACCCGAACGAGTGTTTACACGGCAAACGACCCGCTCGAACGAGTTTACATGGGCTCCGACACACGACCAAAACGAAGTCACAAGGGAGATTCGGGCAAACGGGCAGCACGATCGTGCACAAAGCCCACCCCCGGTCACAACTTAGCATTTTTTATACGGCCACGTGTGCTCTGGGCACCGTCACATGACACGACACGACCCGACTGTACCTACCACGCCCCTACACCTGCGGTGATCTTCCAACCGCTTGTAGCGAGGTGCAGCACCACAGAGCGCTTTCTTTTTAACAATACTAACACCCGTGGACTACGCCTACTTCAACATGAACATACTTAGCTTATGTTTTTGCAACTGAATAAAGCATTATCCTTTATACTTTAGTGAAGACCATTCTCAATTATTAACCATGAACAGTAAACCGAGAACATCAACAATAAGCAAGTATAAAGGGAGGGGCAGCTCCCGAACAGTCTGCCCAACAATGTATTATATCAAGAATATCAGTTTTACAATGTACAAGTGTTCCTTGCCAAACCAAGTCTACACTTAGAATATTTTTACAATCAAGGCATAGAACAGCCTTTTACAATCATGTGCACCCTTGCACAAAGAGGAGTGCTCACCCGAGCCACCTATCTCACTTTGTCAAGTCCTGCACATACTATCTGCACATAATTCCCACCTTGGCACGCTTGCCTCACCTAAACCAGCACTTAAAGTCCAAAACTGCACCTTAGAAGTACTACGCATGAGATATGTGCAGTCTTCTTTTAGCCCTGCGCAGTTTTCCCTTCCTCTTGTGCGTATGAGTGAATGCGAAGATATGTTGATTGAATGAGGAGCAGCCTCCCCATATATATATGCTTCCCATCATGGCACATAACCTTGGGCCGACATGTTAAATAATACCATGAAGCTCTCCACATAATATTTTATGATGTCGGCTTGGGGGTATGCTTTATGTTCAACGCATCAACGTATAAACCTTCGCGCATCCCTTGTAACATATGCGTACAAGCGTGAAAGACACTTAGTCATTTTTTGTGCATTTCTTAACGTCGCATTTATCGTCGCAAACCGTCGTTCAGCGCGCCCGCGCGCCCGTGCACGATCGCCCGCCCGGCGCCCGTCGCACCCGCAACCAGAGGTCCTAACATTCTCCTCCACCTGAAATCGTTGTCGTCCTCGACAACATACCATCATCAATGATGTTGACTTCCCCACATAAGGCAAACATCACTGCAACATATGTAGAACCACTGTCATCTGCACTATGTTGCCCATGTGTGTGTCTCCTCTAAAGTGAAGAGATCATCTCATCAAACCGACTCTCGATGTGCCCCATTCAGGTCCATGAAGCCCTCTCCATCATCTGCAATGTGCCATCCTCAAGTCTTCATAGAAACAAGTATGCACTTGTCTCACCTACCCATGTGCTGCCCATGATCCTCGATCAAATCAGCTCTCATGTATAGAAAGTCGTTGAGCCTCGGCTCAACCCATGCTCAAGTGTATCACCAAAGCATCATCATCATCATTGTAACTTCATTACCTCAAAGTGCCTCTTATCGATCCTCTACATCAAGTCACTCTTCCAAGCCATGCCCATACATGCACTTTGAAAGTATGCATCCCATACTGCATCAAAGTCACCTGACCTCAGCTCCTCAATGTATTAGATCTCTAAGTCCACCATACATGAAGTCCCTAATCTCATGTCCTCATGATCTCCATAACTCATCCCCATGTAGTAGGAATGCTCCATAGCTGCTCACAAGTCCATCCAAGTCTTCAATCAACTCTCAATGTGCCCCATTCAGGTCCATGAAGTCCTCTTCATCATCTGCAATGTGCCATCCTCAAGTCTCCAATCTTATCAACTCTTGATGTGCCCCATTCAGGTCCATGAAGTCCTCTTCATCATCTGCAATGTGCCATCCTCAAGTCTCCAATCTTATCAACTCTTGATGTGCCCCATTCAGGTCCATGAAGTCCTCTTCATCATCTGCAATGTGCCATCCTCAAGTCCCCATGTCACACTAGCAAGTCCTCCTGCATAACATTCCTACCCTAGCACTCCTCTTTGGATGTCCCTTGACATCTCTACAAGTGCTTCCACACAATGTCCTTGCATAGGTCTGCCATGCTCCATGTCTTCAAGTCTCCAACCTGATGTCCATGACTAAGCTGCCCATGTAGTCCAACCAAGTAGACACATCACAACATCTGGCCATCTCATCCAAGTCTTCGATCTTCGGTTTAGTGAACTCGGTCACCCAACCATCTCATCATTATGTCATGAGTCCCTTCATCATAGCTCCTCCACCAAAGTGTCCATTAAGACTCGCTCTTGGTCTCGGCCATGAGAAGTCCACCCAAAACATCACAAGTGTGTGCCCTCCTTAACTTTTCCATGAGTCATGCCGGGCACTTAGCCAATTCATGTGGCTAAAGCATGACTCATTCTTCCACAACGATCATCAAGTTCCACCCTTGTCTCGGGTCCTTGCACCTTTCATCACAAATTCACAAGTAGCCCCAACAAGCCCTGCAATAGTTGACAATCCTTGCTCTTCCATACAAGGTTCCATCATAGTCATCCATGGTAAGATGTCCCCTTGCCTTAGCAAACTGACTTTGTCCTTCACTGCACATGGTCCATCTTCCAAATGCCCAAATGAAACACAAGTATCATTACTTACTTCATCATCATGAGGCTCCTCCATGTGAGTGACCTCATCCATCCATGTTGACAAACTGCACGATCCTGGTTCAAATTGATCAGCCTCAAGTTCATCCTCCATCGTAGTCATGCTTGCAACATCTTTATCACAAAAGGGGACAACAATAGCCTTGTTTCCCTTCAAGAAATCTTGTCCAAGTATCACATCGAAGTCATTCATCTCCATCACTGTGAAGTCCAACTGACCCTTCCAGCCTTTCATCTGCATAGGTATATCATGTACCAAACCTGCCACCTTAGCTCTAGGGTTTACTGCCTTGACCTCCATATATGATGGGGAGATCATCAGTCCAGCCTCTTTTGCTAACCGTGTCATCATAAAGTTATGTGTAGCACCTGTTTCTACCAGAGCTTGAATGGTCTTGCCATGAACCATCAAGTTGATGAAACCCAGACTGTTCATCCATGATTTCTCCATAACCTTATCTGCATCGGCTTCACCCGCCATGAGCAACCCAGCTTTATCAGGCTTCACCATTTTACCTTCATCACAAGCAACCCTGCTCACCAGCTCCGACCGAGCTCTGATACCAACTGTCACGCCCCTACACCTGCGGTGATCTTCCAACCGCTTGTAGCAAGGTGCGGCACCACCGAGCACTTTCTTTTTAACAATACTAACACCCGTGGACTATGCCTACTTCAACATGAACATACTTGGCTTATGTTTTTGCAACTGAATAAAGCATTATCCTTTATACTTTAGTGAAGACCATTCTCAATTATTAACCATGAACAATAAACCGAGAACATCAACAATAAGCAAGTACAAAGGGAGGGGCAACTCCCGAACAGTCTGCCCAACAATGTATTATATCAAGAATATCAGTTTTACAATGTACAAGTGTTCCTTGCCAAACCAAGTCTACACTTAGAATATTTTTACAATCAAGGCATAGAACAACCTTTTACAATCATGTGCACCCTTGCACAAAGAGGAGTGCTCACCTGAGCCACCTATCTCACTTTGTCAAGTCCTGCACATACTATCTGCACATAATTCCCACCTTGGCACGCTTGCCTCACCTAAACCAGCACTTAAAGTCAAAAACTGCACCTTAGAAGTACTACGCATGAGATATGCGCAGTCTTGGGGGTATGCTTTATGTTCAACGCATCAACGTATAAACCTTCATGCATCCCTTGTAACATATGCGTACAAGCGTGAAAGACACTTAGTCATTTTTTGTGCATTTCTTAACGTTGCATTTATCGCCGCAAACCGTCGTTCAGCGCGCCCATGCACGATCGCCCGCCCGGCGCCTGTCGCACCCGCAACCGGAGGTCCTAACACTACCCGACCCGACCCGTTTGTACGGGCACCCACACACGACACATCCCGACCCACACGAACGAAATTTTGGGGTTTCCGTGGGCACACGACCGAACAAAATTTTGGGGTTTCCGTGGGCACACGACCCGAACGAAATTTTTGGGTTTCCGTGGGCACACGACCCGAACGAAGGCACGGGGGAGCATCAGGCAATCGAGCCACACAAACATGCAGAAGGCACACGGGCGGTCATGACTTAGCATTTTTGGCACGGCCACGTGTGCCTAGGCACCCACACACGGCACGACACGGCCCAACCGGCCTTGTGCGAGCCGACCTGACCTGCCCGAACGCGTTTGCACGGGCACCCACACACGACACGACACGACCCGACCCGAACAAAATTTGGGGTTTCCTTGTATGCACAACCCGAACGAAATTTGGGGTTTCCATGGGTGCGCGACCCGAACGAAGGCACAAGGCAGCGTCAGGCAAACGGGCCGCACGAACGTGTAGAAGGCACACGGGGGGTCATGACATAGCATTTTTGGCACTGCCACGTGTGCCCGAGCACCCAGGCACAGTGTTACACTAAAATTTGTCACCATGACTATTTGCAGTCAGTATGGCTCCATCAATTGTCATACTGTCCTCCTTGGCAAGTCTTATACCTCTGCTCCTCATGTCAAATTCCAAGAAAGAGAGAAAGTCCTTAAAAGTCAATATAACTCTGGTTACGTAGATTCTCTTACCCTTACTTGCGTGTACGCACCTCAAGTTCATAATACCTGCGTACTTGTATGCTCTGTCTGTAAAGGGGTGGGTGCGTACTCCTGTAAAGGTCAAAAGGCGCAAGTTTTACTTCAAAAAAGTTACTTGTGGTCAAATCTAGAGCATTCTAGAAGATGGTTTGGCGTGGATTGAGCGCCTCCAGATGGTTCATGCATCCCAAAGAAAGAGGAACTTATCCCATCAAGAGGGGAGCTATCCCATTGAAAGAGGGGCTTATCCCATTGATGGTGGACCTTATCCACTTCCTCCAAAGCATTATAAATATAGGCATTGTGCCAGAGGGAGGGGAGGTTGAAAGCTGAACATTCTTAAGGGTAGATGCTGCTGGAATTAGGACTCCCTTATAGAGCTTGAGAGGAGAGATTCCCATCCTTTCTTAGCTTCATTTGGAAGTGGGTGAGCTGATCAAAGTAAAGGAGAACTCTTGCTGGACCCTGGGAGGGACCTGCACAACACCAAGGCACAGGTTGTAATGGTTTCTTTTGTTTCCACTTAATACAATTAAGCTCATTTTTCTCAACAGATTGTTATACATGATTTGTTTCATATACTCCTTGTTCTGTATGATGAATATGTTTTATTTTATGATTTATTCAGGTGCTATGTAATCTTTTGTTTGTTAGTGAATGCAGGTTTCGAAGAGAAGGAGGATCTCATCCGGATCGGCGAGGTTGGACTACTACAAATCGTTGGACTAAAGGTATGTTATAAACACCTGATTACTTGTATTCTAAATGCATATTTAGGGAAAGGTAGTGTTTAATTGTCTTGTTTGTCACTAGAAAGCCTTAGCTTCTAGGGAGGTCGGTTTTGTCCGCAAAATTGACTCTTTCCGCATGAAAAAATGGCAACCATACTAGGGAATCCATGGATTTGATTGATTTCTCTTTTGATTGATACTTTGATTTGAGAAAAGTCGATTTCTTTCTGGTTTTTTACTGAATGACTGTGAATTTGGGTGGAATAGCTTAGGGTTAAGTTAGATTTTATTTTTCTTGATTTTGAGAGCAGTACGCACCCTCTGCGTTAAGCACAGTGCATACATGTACGCACTTTTGCTGTGTACACAGAGCGTGGCCGCACCTGTGCAAACAGGCTGCCTGCGTACCCCTGTCAAAAGCTTAGAAAAAATCCATTTTTTCCTTTTTCTCCTATTAGATTTTATTTATAGCTTATTTTTGTTGCCCAGATCCACTGTTCACCTGTCAGAAGTTTTCGTCTTGGCTAATGTCATTGGCATTCCTCTCACCCAATTTTCTCGACTTGCACTTGATTGGTTCTTAGATTACATTAGAATCGTCTTGTGTTTGAGAATTCTCTTGCATAGATCACATTTGCATAATTAGAATTCTCATTTTCAGAATATGAATGAAAAATGTGCATAGATTACATTTGCATACTTTTCAAGTGAATTGTGCTTAGATTACAATTGCATAGTTTACATTCTGAAAAATCAATCGTAGATTTAGATCAGCTTTCTTTGATTTGAATTTACACAAAAATAAAAATAAAAAAATGGTTTGGAATTGATTTGCATTATTTTTTCTTGATGAAATTAGTGCATTAGAGAATTTGTTATATTTTCTCTTAGTGATCAATTTTTTGCATTGTTGGAAGTGAATGGAAACTCTCTCCTTACTTTAGTTAGGATTCATCGAATTGAAAGGATTACATTATCATATTCGATTGCAGTCAGTTTTGAGTCGGGTCATAACACCATTGGTTTCATATCCATTTACCCATTTGAGTAATAACAACCTAAATAACACAGCGCTTAATTAAAATTCATCTAGTAATTTTTACATTTCTAGGGCTCTGAAACACCAATATAGATCAGGCTAGTGTCTTGGAGTAGGAGAGTAATTAACTCTCTAAGACAGTAAAACCAAACAAGTAGCTTATCTTGCGATAGGATAAATCCAACTGTTACATTTATGCTCTGGGAAAGCTCCTCTTAAAGGAGAAGCACGAGATCGTGTCCGAACCAGTGAGGGGATCAATCCTCCTTCATTGGAAACGACGCCAGATACGCACGTACTACAAATGGTAAACCTCGGATTATTGTTGAGGAGCCTGGGGTCACTTGTCGGTAAACCTTGGATTATTGTCAAGGAGCCGGCAAGGGGATTGAGCTTGTTACTCTGCCCTTGCATGCTATCGGATCGTAGACTGTTCCCCCAGGTATAATTTTTGTTGTTGGTGACCTTAGTGACTATTATATTTAGGGTTCTACCCAAGGTGACGGTGGAGGGAAGATCCCACTGTACCTGGAGCAGACGTTGGCTAGACTCATTTGGATTTTCTGGGGGGTTCACTTCACTCGAGACGGTTAAATGGAGGAACTTGGTCCAGTCTATTCATTAAGCAGGTTGTCGGGGTAACTGTTCCACCCGCCACTTCTATACTGAATTCTGCGATGTTGGATTTCATCACCAACTAGTGTTTTCAGTCCGGAAGGCTACTGTTTGTGTGTGGTTTGACTCCTAAATTTGATAGCGCGTGTTAATTTGTTTGTTTTTACTTTTAGAGACCATAGGTGTGAATTGTGAATTTTAAATTGTTAGGTGTGAATTGTGAATTGTTAATTTTAGTTATAAATTGTTAATAAAATTCACAGAAGTTGAATATAATGGCAAATGTTTTGGAATTTACCAACCTAGGAACCCCTCCTAACGAGAATCCTAGTACTTTTCCTTACTTTGGAAATGTTGGTCCTCCTTATATGGCTACTTTGTCATTACCTGGATTTACAATAGGTTTACCGATATGGTTATTTTCAACTTCGTTGGCCCCAAATACTCCAATTGTTCCACCTCAACCGAATGCTTCACCTCAACAAAGTTCACCATCTCAACATCACCAACCTTCTGTTGACCCTTTACCTTCTTCGCCTAATTTTTCTTCCTCCATTTCTTCCTCTTCGCTTGGTAAAAGCCTTGATGCTAGTAACCAGGTGTCTAAGAAGAAGAAGAAAGGGAAGAAGAAGAAGAAGAAGAAGAAGCAAGATAAGAAAGAAGTCAACCAACCAACCATGGCTGTAAGTGTTAGTTGTGTTGAGGAAAACTCCGACATGCATCGTAAACCCAAATACCCTTGCAAGCTTTGTAAGGGTGACCACTTCCTTGTCAATTGTGCTGGTATTCCAAAGGTCATGGAAGTTTGGTCAGAAAAATCACATCAACTTTCTATTGATCCATCAACCAGTGATAGTCAGGTTCCTGGGAAAAAGGGTAAAGTTAGATTTCCTTGTAAGTTATGCAAAGGGAGTCATCAAAATCACATTTTCCCTCACATGGATGAAGCCTCAACATTGTTGGAAAAAATTACTGTTCCACAGCAAGAATTTCCAACTGGTTACCGTAAACTTTCTCCCAACCTACCGTCAACTGACGGAGTGATTGATCTAATTTCAAGTACCGTCGATCACACTCTTCCATTGGAGAGTGAAACTCATGTCACTCAGGTTGATGATCCATTAGTTGATCAAGTGGTCGATTCAATTTCACATTCGGTCGATCCCACTTTCCCTTTAGAGAGTGAACTTCATACCGCTGAGGTTCTTTTTGTTACATCAGATTCTTCTACGTCGGGGGGCATTTCACCTGTTTCTACAGAACCCCCTCCAAGTACTGAGGTCTTTTCCTTTGATTGGAATAGACTGACAGAACCTCGTCTTCCTTACTCCATCCCTTCCCAAATCATTGTCAAGGCTGGTGGTAGGGACATACATCGTACTCAGGTAGATGAAGGAGCTTCTGTTAGTATTTTATCCTCAACTGTTTGGAAAGCTTTGGGTTCCCCTCAGCTTGCGCCTATTACGCAGAATCTGAAAGCTTTTAACAGAACCATTAGTGAACCTTTAGGGATCCTTCCTAAGTTTTCTATTACCTTGGAAGGTAAAACTGTCTGTATTGATCTTATGGTAGTTCGAGGTCCCTTGGATTTCAATTTACTCCTTGGGCGAGACTATGTTTATGCAATGAAAGTTGTCGTATTGACACTCTTTCGCGTGATGTCTTTCCCTCACAATGGCAGTATTGTGACTGTAGACCAGCTTTCGTTTCCTAGTCTTGTTTCAACTACCAATAATATGACACCTCTAAATGTTCCTGATTCTAAAGTGGTATCTACCCTGCCACGGGTTAATTATGTGGCAACTGGTCCCATGTTTTCAGTTACCGATGTAAGTGAGCCTCTCACTGTTTGCTCATCTTCCTTTGATTTAGATCCGGTAATTGACATGGAAAACTCTATGGGATTACTTGAACACGATGTTCTTATCCATTTTGACTCCCTTGACATGTGTTCCTTCCAGAGAACTATTCTTCCTTCTGATGAAGACCTCTTGGAAGCCATGATCAAGATGTGTCCATTGACATGTCTTTCTTCCAGTTGGAAGCCATGATCAGTGAGTGCGAGGATAGGTTTTTCTTGTATCAACCTCGTTAAAAATGAAACAAGGAGTACGAGGAAAGTTCTTTTTACTGAGTCAACCTCGTTTAAAAAATGAATCAATGAGTATGAGGAAAGTTCCTTTTACTGTGTCAACCTCATTAAAAAATGAATCAGTGTGAATGAGGATAGTTCTTTTACTGAGTCAACCTCATTAAAAAATGAATCAGGTAGATTTTAGGATATGTAGGTAGATTGTAGCAAGTAGGGTTACGAGGAAAGTTCCTTGTACTGTGTCGACCTCGTTAAAAAACGAATCAGTGAGTATGAGGACAGTTCTTTTCCTGTGTCAACCTCGTTAAAAAATGAATCAGTTGGTCAGAGGACAGTTCTTTTCCTATGTCAACCTCATTAAAAAATGAAACAAGGATTTTAGAGCATAGTTCCTTGTCTTGTGTCATGCTCATTCAAAAATGAATCAAGGTTTTTAGAGTAGAGTTTTTGTTAGGTAGATTGTAGAGAGTAGTTATGAGCATAGTTCCTTATCTTGTGTCAAGCTTGTTTAAAAAATGAAACAAGGGTTTGAGGATAGTTCTTTTCCTGTGTCAACCTCACTAAAAAATGAAGCAGCTCCCACAAGTCTTTCCAAGACCTTGAAAGTAAAGCTTCATTCCATCCACCTCATTGAATGCAATGAAGCTTGGGGGGCATGTACCTCATTCTGCGTCATTATGCTGGGGGCATGTGAACTTATAACAAGCATAGTTTTTCGTATCAAGCTTGCATAAACATGAAACTGAATCCGAGCATAGTTCTTTTCCTGTGTCAAGCTCGTTAAGAAATGAAACAAATCCTCCTCTACTTGAATCAAGAGTTTGACTAGATCTCGTAAATGTTAACTTGTATATTTAGGTTAGTTATTTCAGTGTTTTGCATAGTTTTCTTACAGTTTTAGGTCGAGTCTTTCAAATGATCTCGTACATGAACCTTCATTCCATCCATCTTGTACTTAGTTGAATGAAATGAAGCTGGGGGGAGCATGCGCTCTAGCAGTTACGCTTAGTGGGCATCAAGCACAGTTTTCTCTCTATTTCAAGCTTGTGTGAAAATGAAACTACTTTGAAGCATAGTTTTTCTATGTTTCAAGCTTTTGTAAAAATGAAACCTATCTCGAGTCAATTTCAGTTATTTTCAAGACTCGTTAAACTCATGAAAATCCCGAGGTTATTTTGCTATTTTTCATTCTCATAAAACAAATGAAAATTCCAAGTTCTTTCCGTCTTTTCCTGTTCGTAAATTAAATTGAAAGTCGGCCATATGAGTACATTTTTATCATTTTTTCGAACTCATTAAAACTTACGAAAAAAAGAAAACCATGAGTACATTTTTATCATTTTTTTGAACTCGTTAAAACTTACGAAAAAGTGAAAACCTTAGAGTCACCTTCAAGCTCTTTTCTGACTCCTAAAACATGAAAAGATTGTCGAGCGTTTCTTTTACACTCGTTAAAACGGAATTAAAAGACGGTCCTCTTATAGCCCTTTTCTAACTGTAAAAACAGGAAAATATTGCCAGATTTTTGTCATTTCAAATTCGATACTGGAAATAAAACGACGTGTCCTTGATCGCTTTTTACTTTTCAGATCAAAGACACTAATCATGAAAGTACTCCATGGTCGTAAAGATCAATTGGTTCTCTCAAGTATTATTTTATACTTTTTCGGGCTTGGGAGACACAAATTTACGAAAAAAGTTCAACACTGGAGTCTTCTTAAGTTTTTTCAGACTCTCTAAAATTGAAAAACGCCGAGTTTCTCCTATACTGGACTCGTTAAAATTTCACAGTAAAGATCCTGTTCGATTACAAACAGGAACGGACCACTCCTTCTTAGGGTTCGAATCTAAACTAAGTTGGACTCATCTGAAGGATGAGCTTATAATCAAGCATATGTTATCCTCCTCAAGCTTGTAAAAAATAAAGAGGTACTTGCCAGAAATGGTGGGGGAAAAGAGAGAAAAATGAGCCTATTTGTTATCCTTTGTCTCAGAAAAAGCCTTATCTGATCCGGATTTAAACAGGAACGCAACAAATTACAGAGATAACCATATACACAAAGATGCAGCGGAAATAATACTTCATTTCATTAATGGAAAATACTGAAATATGCTTACAATCAGAAATGGAAATAAACCAGCTAGGGCAATGGTAGCTTATCTCTGAGAAGAGATGTGATGGCTACATGCCTCTGAACTGTGTTACAATGAGGCTCGAAGGCCTATTTATTGTTGAGAAACAATGGAAAACCCTTAACATTCCAAAACCTAACCCTAGGAGATGAAACGCCAAAACTATGGGCCCCGTTTGGGGGTAAGTTGGTACATCAACTTCCCGGGGTCGTAACTTTGGCATATGATCTCCGTTTGACACGTACAATAGCTCATTAGAAAGATCTATCCGAGCACTATCATTTTTGGAACGGGCAACATCGGTCCATTCCATGGACCCATGTTGCCCCCGGATTGCCCAAAAAAACGTCGTTTAGGGCCTCAAAACGGCTCCGGAAGTTCAGGACCCGAAAAACTGCTAAAAATAGTAAGTTGTGCTACAATTAAGGAAACTGAAAATGCTGAGAAAGACAATGGTGGGGGTCCAGGTGGACTTGGCAGGCAGCCACCAATATCCACCTGGATCATTCCTCCCCCCTTAGGAAGCAATGGTCTCCATTGTGTTGAGTTCCTCCATGAGATGAGGAAACTTCTGCTGAACTTGTTCCCTGGTGAGCCACTTGCCCTGCTGAAGGAGTTGGCCTGCTTTGACAACTCGATACAGTTGGATATTCTGTTGGCGAGTGTTCTTGATCTGTGTGTCCATGATCCGATCCGTTGCAGCTTGTTCCATGCAATCTGGATTTAATTCTGTGGGTTTGAGTTGTTCTGCAATGTCGGATGTGTCTAGCAATGGTGGAAAGTATGGCCGAAGGCGGTCCACATTGAACACTGGGTGCAGGCCAAGGAATGGGGGAATGCTGAGCTCAAATGCATTGTCTCCCATAGCCTTAGTAATGGTGTAAGGACCATATCGGAGTGGTCTCAATTTCCAATAGGCTCCAGTAAGGCGTTCCTTTTGCAAATGCAACCAGACTTTGTCGCCCACCTGAAACTTGTGTGGCACCCGATGTTAATCATGTCGCTGCTTGTACTTGGCATTTGATTTCTCAAGAATGTCATGGACCTGCTGGCGAATATGTTGGATGCGCTCAATGAAGGTGGTGGCCTTATCTGTTTCGGACTGGACATGAGCTGAATTCATTTGAGTAGCTGCAAGTGGCATGGCCACATCAATGGGGCATAGTGGCTGGAATCCCAAACCCACCTGAAAGGGGCTATGGCCAGTGGAGCTGTGAAGAGCTCGATTGTAGCTGTGCTGAACATAGGGGAGGCTCTCGTCCCATGTGCGTGGATGCTTTGAGTTATACATGCGCAGAATGTGCACAATCATCCTATTGACAACCTCTGTCTGGCCATCAGTTTGAGGATGGAAGGCTGTGGACTTCGTGAGTTTGGTGTCCAGCATTGACCAGAGACTGGACCAAAATGTGCTGAGAAACCGACTGTCCCGATCTGAGATGATAGACTTTGGGATCCCAAAGTGCACCCACACTCGTTCAAAGAAGAGTTTAGCAGTGGCTTCTGCTGTGATATTCTTCTTGCAGGCCACCATAATGGCCATCTTCGAGAACCTGTCGACGACCACAAAAACACAGTCATTTCCATGCTTAGTGGAAGGAAGGCCTGACATGTAATCCATGGAGATGGATTCCCAAGGTCGACTAGGGGTAGGCAACGGGGTATAGAGGTCGTGCTTCTTAATGGTCGGTTTGGCAATGGCACAGGCAGTACATGATCGGATGTACTTCCCAACATCCTGTCGAATATTCGGCCAATAGAAATAATTTTGCAGTACTGCCACTGTTTTCTCGACCCCGAAATGCCCAGCAGCCCGACTGTAGTGTGCTTCCCAAATCATCTTGGCACGCTCGCTTGAAGGAACACAAAGGTGACCGAGGTGGCATAATAGGGCATCCTGGAGGTGAAAATTTGCAACCTGCCGACCCTCCAAGAGTGTCTGGTATGTGTGGCCGAATTCTGGGTCGCTTTTGTAGAGAAGTGGCCAATCAGAAGTCTCGTGCCCACAAGAGTTGAGCACGGTGGTTAGCGCCATGATCGATGGTCGACTGAGGCAATCTGCAACATTATTGGTGCTGCCCTTTTTATACTTGATATTCAAGTGAAACTGTTGCAGGTATGTAGACCACTTCTGATGGCGATCATTCTGCAATTTTCCTTGGGTCTGTATGAACTGCAGAGGTCGGTGGTCTGTGTGGATGACCGTTTCCTTCCCCAAAATGTAATGCTTCCATTGTCGGCAGGCCTGTACAATGGAATACATCTCTTTATCATAAGTGGGGTACTTCCGGACTGTGTCTGAAAGTGTTTCACTGTGATATGCCACTGGATGTCCATGTTGAGTAAGGACTGCCCCAATAGCATAGTCAGAGGCATCTGTCTCGACCTCAAATGGTTGTTGTAAATCTGGTAACGCGAGCACTGGTTCCGTGCAGAGGCGATCCTTCAACTCCCTGAATGCCTTCTGTTGAGATTCAGACCAAAAGAATTTTGCTTTCGCCCCGCCCTTGGTGACTTGACTCAAGGGCCAAGAAATATGAGAAAACCCCAACACAAACTTGCGGTAGAAGTTAGCAAGACCTAGAAATCTGCGGAGCTCTGTTAGAGTGGTTGGAGAGGGCCAATCCCGAATGACTTGGATCTTGGCTGGATCGACATGCACCCCCTGTTCATCAATGATGTATCCCAGATACTGAACCTGGGTCATGCCAAAAGTGCATTTCTCCAAATTGGCACATAGCTTGTGTTGCCGCAGTGTTTGGAGAACCTGTCGGATGTGGTGGAGGTGCTCTTCCCAACTCTGGCTGAAGATCAGAATGTCATCCAAGTATACTACTACAAAGGAGTTGGTGAATGGCCGCAAGATGTCATCCATTAGCCTCATAAAGGTTGCAGGAGCATTCGTCAATCCGAAAGGCATGACCAACCATTCGAAGAGGCCCTCCTTGGATTTGAAGGCAGTCTTCCACACATCGGAGGGTTCGATTGGTACCTGGTGATATCCCAACTTCAGATCGATCTTGCTGAAATATTTCACCCCCTTTAGTTGGTTTAGGAGGTCATCAATCCGCGGGATCGGGTACCTATTACGGACAGTGATCTTGTTCAGCGCCCGATAGTCAATACAGAGTCTCCACGTCCCATCCTTCTTCTGTACCAACACGATCGGGCTCCCACAGGGCGATGAACTCGGGCGGATGTGACCTTTCTACAGGAGCTCCTGAATCTGCCTCTTGATTTCATCGTTCTCCAGAACGGAGCGCCGATAAATTGGTCCATTGGGTAGTGGCGCACCTGGGGTCAGATCGATGGAGTGCTTGACTTGACAGTGCAGAGGAACCCCTGCCGGGGAGGTGAAGATGTCCTCGTACTCCTCCACAATCTTGTCCATCTGTAGTTGTCGTGTAGAGGGGCCCCGTTTGGAGGCCGCAGCCACTGTCTTCTTCTTTCCTTGAGGGCGTATCATCAGGAAAACAAATTTCCTGGTTTTGGAAATGATTTTACTGCATTGTTTTGCAGTAATCAAAGAGAGGGCGGCAGGTGGTGCTACCTCTGGTATCCTGAACAACTTATTTCCCAATGTAATAATAACAGCACGGGGTCTTGATTCATACACAGCATGTCGCTTCCACAAGTATGGTTGTCCTAGTAATACATCACAAACTTCAAGGGAGCAATGTCACACAATACCTCATCTGTGAAGGGCTTGATGTTGTATGGAAGGCGACACTGCTGGCTCACACGAAGATCTCGTCCTTGGTGAAGCCACCCAATGGTGTATGGTTGTGGATGTGCTGTGGTCGGTAAGCCCAACCGCTTCACGACCTCTGCCGAAATGAGGTTCTTTTGACTCCCGCTATCAACAATGAACTGTATCGGGGAGCCCTTTACCCACATCTGGGAGTGGAAGAGACGCTCCTCCTCCTCTGGATCTTCAGGTTCATTTTTCTGGATCTTTGCGGTAGCAACAGTGGTGCTGGGGTCCGGATCTTTGCGGTAGCAACAGTGGTGCTGGGGTCCGCATCAATGATCTGCTTCCCTTTTTCATACCCCTTATCGGGTTCTGACTCAGATTCGGAACATGCATCTGATTCTGAAACCTTTAGCTCAGCCACCAGTGACTGCTTGGCCCGACACTCACTTGTGTTGTGAGTGGAGCTCTTATGGAACTCGCACCATTTTCTAGTGTCCTTTCTCGGCTTCGCGGCACTGTTCTTTGCTTGCAGCTTCGGCTGGTTGTCTTGGGCTGTCCCGCCTTGGCTTTGTCCTTTGTTTTGTGGTTTAGGGGCACCTTTCCCCTGCTTTGGATTCGCAGATCCAAAGTCTCGCTTCTTTTGTTTAAACTTCTGCTCGACCTTGACGGCATACCGGTATGCTGCACCGAGCGAGGGGATGTTTAGGAATTGTATTTCTTCCTGGATGTACTTGTGCAGGCAGCCACGGTATTTGAGTATCAAATGTTGCTCCGAATCCTTGATACCCAACTTTGTGCGAAGGGTATGGAAAAGATTGGTGAACTCCGGCACGTCTTGGTCCCTTCCCTGCCGCAGCGTGGTCCACTTTATGTATTCATCCTCATAGCTCCCGACAGGGTAGTACTGCTCCTTGATGGCATCACGGAACGAATCCTAGGTGGGTGCGGCTGAAAATAGTGAACCAATACTTTCATCCTTTTGCTCGCAGTAGGTTTCCCACCAGTCCTTGACGTGGGGGGCTGCTTTGAGGAGAGCAAAAACAATCTTTTCCCGACTCGAAAATTCATGAACAGAAAAATAACCCTCTAGTAGATTTAACCATTTATCTACGGCATCTGCATCTATCTGACCCTCGAATATGGGGATTTCAAAATTAACTTGTACCTTAAAGGGTGTGGCGTTTCCAGAGTAG
This sequence comes from Pinus tabuliformis, assembly GCA_031772625.1. Classification (NCBI taxonomy): domain Eukaryota; kingdom Viridiplantae; phylum Streptophyta; class Pinopsida; order Pinales; family Pinaceae; genus Pinus; species Pinus tabuliformis. Next base: position 1,589,442,994 of record CM062819.1, on the reverse strand, counting down.
CTGCTGGAAGCCGATGCGTTGCTTCTGGGTAGCCGCTGAAGGATCTGAGCAAAGCTGTCCATCATCGCGTTCCGTTGTCGCTCGAGGGCTTCTTCGAGCAAGATTTTGATGGGATCTCCTGCCCCCTCGTCTTTCTTCTCGTCTGCCATGGGAAGCCGTCGGGATTTGCGAGGCTGGTCTTGCAAAGGTTCAACCAGTTTAAGCCCTAACTACTTATATCCCAACCTTGTTGGGGACATGCAAAGAAAAACAGAGAAAAAGCAGACCGCTCTGATACCACTGATCCGGATTTAAACAGGAACACAACAAATTACAGAGATAACCATATACACAAAGATGCAGCGGAAATAATACTTCATTTCATTAATGGAAAATACTGAAATATGCTTACAATCAGAAATGGAAATAAACCAGCTAGGGCGATGGTAGCTTATCTCTGAGAAGAGATGTGATGGCTACATGCCTCTGAACTGTGTTACAATGAGGCTCGAAGGCCTATTTATTGTTGAGAAACAATGGAAAACCCTTAACATTCCAAAACCTAACCCTAGGAGATGAAACGCCAAAACTATGGGCCCCTTTTGGGGGTAAGTTGGTACATCAACTTCCCGGGGTCGTAACTTTGGCATATGATATCTGTTTGACGCGTACAATAGCTCATTAGAAAGATCTATCCGAGCACTATCATTGTTGGAACGGGCAACATCGGTCCCTTCCATGGACCCATGTTACCCCCGGATTCCCCAAAAAAACGTCGTTTAGGGCCTCAAAACGGCTCCGGAAGTTCAGGACCCGAAAAACTGCTAAAAATAGTAAGTTGTGCTACAATTAAGGAAATTGAAAATGCTGAGAAAGACAATGGTGGGGGTCCAGGTGGACTTGGCAGGTGGCCACCAATATCCACCTGGATCATTATCACCACTCTTGAACACGACAGTTTTCATTCACCTGGGTTGGGAAATCCTTTGCCTAACAGTTGATCAAACCACATTGAAAATCCTCAACCGGTTCCGGGTATTAACTTTGGGTCAATTGTCACCAAACCATCTGTCGTGTCGTTATGTGTTCAAGAGGTCACTGCAAATAAACCATTCATCTGCAAAATACCTTTCATCCATCTCGACCATCCCTGAGTCAGTCTTTATAGCTACATTTCTTCAACTTGATCTATGATTTCGTGTTGTGGGCTTGCCTGCAACGGGTCGCTTTCTATCGACATCAGCACATTATCTAGAAAGATGACCTAGAAATCGTTAGTACCTTGAGATCTGCATGCATCAATGGCAGGTTTCTCGCCTTTGACGACGGTTTACATCATTGACTTTCGATCGAAGGATTCCGTGAAATGTTCGACATCAACTCATTCATTCACATCTCATGGATTGTACTGGGTACTTTGAGAACCATTGACATCACTGGTGGTCTCTCTCACACTTGTTAACAGTTTACATCATCGACTGGTAATCAAGTGGTTTCTACCATGTTCGACATCAACTCATTTATTCGCATGGATAGAATAGTACCATTTCGGGAAGTAGAAATGAAGACCCTGGATCTAGTTTCCACCATCCAGGCTGCGAGGAGTTTTGTATTCATTATATAGTAGACTAATCATAAACAGATGGCTGCGTCCATACTGTGTCTACAAGAGTCTATGATTATGATGTACTACGAAATCATTCCTATATCAGAGCAGTAGTTAGTTTGTTAGTTAAAGTTTTCAATCTGAGTATGGGAATGCCTACCTCAGCGATGATATGATCTTATATATGTATTTTGTGTTGAATATTTGCAGGTTCCGACTGGGCTCTCCACAAGATAATCCTTGAAATGATAAAGTACTTCACCCTTCCTAGATGATATGAAACCCTAATCTACTACAAGCTTCGCACTTTAGGGGCAATCTGTTACACTAAAATTTGTCACCATGACTATTTGCAGTCAGTATGGCTCCATCAATTGTCATACTATCCTCCTTGGCAAGTCTTATACCTCTGCTCCTCATGTCAAACTCCAAGAAAGAGAGAAAGTCCTTAAAAGTCAATATAACTCTAGTTACGCAGTTTCTCTTACCCTTACCTGCGTGTACGCACCTCAAGTTCATAATACCTGCGTACTTGTACGCTCTGTCTGTAAAGGGGTGGGTGCGTACTCCTGTAAAGGCCAAAAGGCGCAAGTTTTACTTCAAAAAAGTTACTTGTGGTCAAATCTAGAGCATTCCAGAAGATGGTTTGACGTGGATTGAGCGCCTCCAGATGGTTCATGCATCCCAAAGAAAGAGGAACTTATCCCATCAAGAGGGGAGCTATCCCATTGAAAGAGGGGCTTATCCCATTGATGGTGGACCTGATTGACTTCCTCCAAAGCATTATAAATACAGGCATTGTGCCAGAGGGAGGGGAGGTTGAAAGCTGAACATTCCTAAGGGTAGATGCTGCTGGAATTAGGACTCCCTTATAGAGCTTGAGAGGAGAGATTCCCATCCTTTCTTAGCTTCATTTGGAAGTGGGTGAGCTGATCAAAGTAAAGGAGAACTCTTGCTGGACCCTGAGAGGGACCTGCACAACACCAAGGCACAGGTTGTAATGGTTTCTTTTGTTTCCACTTAATACAATTAAGCTCATTTTTCTCAACAGATTGTTATACATGATTTGTTTCATATACTCCTTGGTCTGTATGATGAATATGTTTTATTTTATGAATTATTCAGGTGCTATGTAATCTTTTGCTTGTTAGTGAATGCAGGTTTCGAAGAGAAGGAGGAGCTCATCCAGATCGGCAAGGCTGGACTACTACAAAGCGTTGGACTAAAGGTATGTTATAAACACCTGATTACTTGTATTCTAAATGCATATTTAGGGAAAGGTAGTGTTTAATTGTCTTGTTTGTCACTAGAAAGCCTTAGCTTCTAGGGAGGTCGGTTTTGTCCGCAAAATTGACTCTTTCCGCATGACACACGGCACGACCCAACCCGCCCGAACGAAGGCACGACGGAGCGTCGGGCAAACGGGTCACGCGAACGTGCAGGAGGCACACGGGTGGTCACGCCCTAACATTTTTTGCATGGCCACATGTTCCCGAGCACCCACGCACGGCACAGCACGACCTGACCCGACTCGACTCGCCCGAATGTGTTTGCACGGGCACCCACACATGACACGACCCGACCCAACCGAACGGAATTTGGGGTTTCCATGTGTGCACGGCCCAAATGAAATTTGGGGTTTCCATGGGTGCACAACCCGAACGAAGGCCTAATGGAGCGTCAGGCAAACGGGCCGAACTAATGTGCAGAAGACACACGGGCAGTGACGACTTGGAATTTTTGGCACGGCCACGTGTACCGGGCACCCACACACGGCACGACACGACCCGACCCACCCTGGGCGAGCCGACCTGAATCGACCGAACGAAATTTGGGGTTTCCATGGGTGCACGACCCGAACAAAGAAGGCACACAGGCGGTTTCCGCGTGCCTTCCGTCGGTGGCTCGCCCATCGTGCAGGTATCAAGGGGCGTGCGCCATGCCCAACATGGCGCGAGCGACATGGGAACCCCACGTGTCACACCCCCAGGCCTACAGTATTCTTTCAGCTGTACTTGGCGAGGTGCGGCGCCACTGAACACTTCCTTTTCACCAATACTTACGTTCATGGACTACGCCTAACCATTAGTCTACTTAGTTTATTTTTTGCAACCAAGTATTATTATGTTTCCTTTATACCAATTAACACCCATACACATTCATTATCATCAGAAATTATACATGAAGAACACAATTGCACAGTATAAAGGGAGGGGCAACTCCCTGAACAATGAGTTTGCCCGAATACAATATATTGTTCAACTCTACAATGTTTACGAGGCTTTACAAGTATACTTGGGAAACACCAAGTTTCATACTCAGCCAATTTTACAAATAGGCAACACCTCCGTGTGCCAACCGAGTTCCTTGCCCGAGCTGCCAATCGTACCCCTCAACCGAACGTCGTTTACCACTGCACGGTGGGTGGGCGACCTCACCTGAGTCACCCCGCGCTTACTTTTGCACGACGGGTGGGCGACTTACCCGAGACACCTCCACGTTTCTTCTTCCACGACGGTCGGGTGACCTACTCGAGACACCCCGTGTCACACCGAACGGCGGGTGCCTTCCTTATCTGCGCCCTCACCCGATAACTGAAACCTGTGCATATCGTGTGTGCTTGCCCAAGAGCAGGCGCATATATGCCCGTGCCTCTTTTGCGACCTGCTCCACTACTTCGCACTTTTTCTTGATCACCAAATTGCTCATGTTCGAATGTCCATCTTCGAATTAATTCCAAATGCTCCAACGCCTTGCCATATTTATACGAGCGGTTGGGCGAGTCGCTACCCAGGCCGACTCGACCACCGCGTGCCAAAATGCCCTTTACACGTCGCAAAATTTCCATCCGATTGTTGGTCGGCAAATAATCCTTTGTTCAAGTCTCCCCAACATGTAAGTCGGCCCGTGGGTTATGCCAAACGCTCCCATGCTATAAACCAACCATCGCTCCACCTCTAATGCGCATATTATACTTATGTCCCTTCACACATTTCGGTTGTAGAGTTTGCACTTCGTACCGACGAGGAGAAACCGAACCGCAGGTCCTTACACCGCGTTTCCCAGACTTGGGTAGCAATTTTTTTTGTGACGCGAAATGGAAACCCCGTGTGTGTCCGCTGACTTGGGTAGCAGTTTTCATCGCACCGCAAAATGGACACCCCGAGTTCCCCAGACTTTGGCGGCTCTTCGTGACCCCACGACATGGAAATCCGAAGTTCCACAGACTCTCGGACGATTCAGGGTGTGCCGCGACATGGAAACAGCGAGTTCCCCAGACTTGGGCAACGGTTTCGAAACACCCTAGGTTCCCGAGACTTGCGAGCTGGTTTGCATCGTCATGGAAACCCCAAGTTCCCCGCGTTTCCCTCATGCCATAAAATGCGGAAACGCGTGGTTCCATCAAGGGCGGGACATGGAAACCCCAAGCTTCCCAGGCTTGGCGCCAGGGTGCGACATGGAAAACCCTGAGTCTCCGCAGGCTTGGGCGCCGCCGGCTTCGGTCGTGGCGCGACATGGAAACCCCAAGTTTCCCCAGGCTTGGGTGTTGGGGCGTGACATGGAAACCCCCAGTTTTCGCATGCTTGGGCGCCGTTGGTTTCGGTCATGGTGCGACTCGGAAACCCCAAGTTTCCCCAGGCTTGGGCGCGACTTGTAAACCCCAAAAAATTTTGTGCTGGGCAGAAACCCCAAATTTTAGGCACCACATGGAAACCCCAATTTTTTTTCTACGTCGGGCGGAACCCCCAAATTT
>CM062819.1:1589405155-1589432655 GCA_031772625.1 Pinus tabuliformis | reverse complement strand
TGGCTACCGGCTCACAAGGGGAGGAGGCTCCAAATAGAGAACAAGCTTCCCCAACCCCTTGCCTTCGCAAAAAGGGGGGAACTACAGGGGACGACGATCGAGAAGGACTAGGGTGGCCACCCTGGGAACTCTCACTGCTTTTCATCCTTCCCGAACACCAATCCACAACAATCCCACCTTTTCTCTGTAAAGCTAGGGGCCAAAAGAAGGGAAGAAAACAACATGAAAGAAAGAGAGATATCAAACGTGTCCACCGACTCACAGGGGGAGGCTCAAACAGGGAACAAGCTTCCCCACCCCCGCGCCTTCGCAAAAAGGGGGGGAACTGCAGGGGACGGCGATCGAGAAGGACTAGGGTGGCAACCCTTAGAACTCGCACTGCTTTTCGTCCTTCCTGAACACCAACCCACAACAATCCCACCTTTTCTCCGTAAAGCTAAGGGGCCAAAAGCAAGAAGGGAAGAAAACAACAGGAAAGCAAGAGATATCAAACATGGCTACCGGCTCACAAGGGTAGGCTCAAACAGAGAACAAGCTTCCCAAACCCCCGGCTTTGGAAAAAGGGGGGAACTGCAGGGGACGGCGATCGAGAAGGACTAGGGTGGCCACCCTGGGAACTCGCACTGCTTTTTGTCCTTCCCAAACACCAATCCACAAAAATCCCACAACACCAAAGAAACAAAGATCCCAAGAAAAGAGAGAAGCTCAACAGCACGCCGAGCAAGATGTCCGCTAACCAAAAAGAAATCAAACAAGGCACCCAATCAAAAAAGCGTCCCACCTCTTCACACCCTCCCGCATGCATTCAGCACAACACCCTTTCCAGCTTTACAACATAGCAAACAACCAAGCAAATAAATCACAACCCAAAATTGACCAATAGAAAAGACGAGGGCCACGATGAGACCAGTGTCTGGAGCACGTCACTGAGAGGCAAACAACCCCCCAACCCAGCAGCACAAGGCTTCAAGCAACAAATAGCCTGTTGCCCATAACACAAACCCACCCTGCTATTGCACCCCTCCGTGTACAAAACACCCAACAACCTTCCTAGCGAGAGAGTCAACGGGGGTCAAAGAATCAAACTCCAAAGAGGAGTTGTCACTGGCCGACACTAAACGCTGGAGAAAGCCGCGGGCTCGAAATCCTTCTTCTAAATAGCCCCCACCATCGATGACTATAGTAGCAAGCCTCCTCCCCATTGAACCACGAGCGCATACACAATTGAAACAACAAGTGCCCCCCAACCCTCCCTTCAGAGAGGCCACCTAGGAGTCCACCCAGACAACAGCAACGATGGAACTCGATCGCATGATCGCCTATGGCAGCCTCAATGCAAAGGAAACGGAAGGAAACAAAACAACAAGACCAACCCAGCCCACAACCTCTCTTAGAAATGCCCCTCGACCCTCCAGGCCACACACCGAGGCCATGTAGGAGTCCACCCGCACCAGCAGAAATGGTGGACCTCGATCACTTGACCACCTGTGGCAACCATGATGCGAAGGCAAAGGGAGGAAGTAAATTAAAATCAAGACGGTCACTACACAATACAAGGAAACATATCCGAACAGGAGGAGGGATCGGGCAGCTCTGCACCCCACGCACCCTACGTACAGGCAACCTAGGAGATTTCCCACGCTTTACCGGCCGGACGATGAATAATTTTCCCCTACGGCCACCTCCATGCAAAGGAGGGAGTTCGAAGCATTCCACCTCGAAATCCTTCTTCCAAATAGCCCCCACCATCGATGACTATAGTAGCAAGCCTCCTCCCCATTGGACCACAAGCGCATACACAATTGAAACAACAAATGCCCATAAACGTTGTGACTTAACATTTCCAACCGCAAAAGCCTGCCACGCACGCAAGATGCAAGGGAAAAGCCGACCCCTTGATCAAACATATGGGCCAACACATCTATCAAAACCTCAAAGCCAACGCAAACACGAACGATGTGCACTTTGAAAGGAATGCCAACCCTTGACTTTACAACAAGGAGAACAGCACCTCACATCGCCCGATGGAAAAAGCAAGCAAGAGGGAGGGTAGGTGCTTTACAACCAAAACCCTTCCACGTCCCTCTTAAATGTATGCATCTCAACCGACAATGCCAACACGGAAAGAGTACAAGCACAAGACACCGGCACCATAAACAGCCGAACAATGAAGAGGCTAGCCATCACAAGGAGCCACACCACAACAACCCATACAACTCCCAAAACTTGGAGCAGAAGGGGAATTGTTCACATATGCCTCCAAGGACAAGCATGGCCAACATTACTGCTCATGCGCTACCAAGTGGGTATGGAGAGAAGATGAAAATCGGACACCCTACAAACGACCCAAGGCCATTCTTGAGGCAAACCCGAAAAACCAACTCAATTACCAACCCACCTTTCACATGAAAAGCAAAACCCTCCACACCAAATAGGGAGGAGGTGAACAATATAACAAGGAGCCAATTTCAATGGAGCCACAAATGGCTGCCCAACCCAATCAAAATTCTCTATTCGCAACAACTGAGGGGCACGATAGCGACATAGGCAATGACGGAGTTTTGGGGCTTCCATCTGGGACCGCAACAATGAAGGCTCAAAGGAGCGCCGAGGAAACATTCAACATTCTTATTGTTGGGATGGGAAAGAGGGATGGGGATGAGCATGGCCCACATTGCCGCTCATGTGATACCGAGCGGGGATGGAGAGAAGACAAAAATCGGCCGCCCTACAAATGACCCAAGGCCATCGTTCGGGCAAACCCGACAAAGCAACTCGATTACCAACCCACCTTTCACATGAAAAGAAAACCTGTCACCGGTATCTTCTGGAGGGGCACGAGGGGGACCAAGACAAGCCAAGGAGCCACACCACAACAACCCATACAGCGCCAAGAACTTGGAGTGCAAAAGGGGAATTGTTCACGTATGCCTACCGAAACGAGCATGGCCAAGATTACCGCTCATGCGCTACCGAGTGGGGATGGAGAGATGATGAAAATCAGACACCCTACAAATGACCCAAGGCCATCGTTCAGGCAAACCCAAAAACACAACTCGATTACCAACCCACCTTTCTCATGGAAAGAAAACATGTCGCTGGTATCATCTGGAGGGGTACAAGGGGACCAAGACGAGCCAGGGAGCCAAACCACAACAACCCCTACAGCTCCAAGAACTTGGAGAGCGGAAGGGGATTTGATCACATATGCCTCCCAAGATGAGCATGGCTAACATTACCGCTCATGCGCTACAGAGTGGGGATGGAGAGAAGATGAAAATCGACCGCCCTACAAATGACCCAAGGCCATCGTTCAGGCAAACGTGAAAACACAACTCGATTACTAACCCACCTTTCACACGGAAAGAAAACCTGTCGCTGGTATCATCGGGAGGGGCATGAGGGGACCAAGACGAGCCACAGAGCCACACCACAACAGCCCCTACAGCTCCAAGAACTTGGAGAGCGGAAGGGGAATTGTTCACATATGCCTCCCAGGCCGAGCCTGGCCAACATTACCGCTCATGCGCTACCGAGTGGGGATGGAGAGAAGATGAAAAGCGGCCGCCCTACAAATGACCCAAGGCCATCGTTCAGGCAAACCTGAAAATACAACTCGATTACCAACCCACCTTTCACACGAAAAGAAAACCTCTTGCTAGTATCATCTGGAGGGGCACGCAGGGACCAGGACGACAACTCGATTACCAACCCACCTTTCACATGGAAAGAAAACTTGTCGCTAGTATCATCTGGAGGGGGATGAGGGGACCAGGACGAGCCAGGGAGCCACACCACAACAGCCCCTACAGCTCCAAGACCTTGGAGAGCGGAAGGGGAATCATTAACATATGCCTCCCACGACGAGCATGGCCAACATTACCGCTCATGCGCTACCGAGTGGGAATGGAGAGAAGATGAAAATTGGAAGCCCTACAAACGACCCAAGGCCATCATTCAGGCAAACCCGAAAACACAACTCGATTACCAACCCACCTTTCACATGGAAATAAAACCTCTTGCTGCTATCATCTGGAGGGGCACGCAGGGAACAAGACGACAACTCGATTACAGACCCACCTTTCACACAGAAAGAAAACCTGTTGCTAGTATCATCTGGAGGGGGACGAGGGGACCAGGACGAGCCAGGGAGCCACACCACAACAGCCCATACAGCTCCAATAAATTGGAGAGCGGAAGGGGAATTGTTCACATATGCCTCCCAGGACGAGCATGGCCAACATTACCGCTCATGCGCTACCGAGTGGGGATGGAGAGAAGATGAAAATCGGAAGCCCTACAAATGACCCAGGGCCATCGTTCAGGCAAACCCAAAAACACAACTCGATTACCAACCCACCTTTCACACGGAAAGAAAACCTCTTCCTGGTATCATCTGGAGGGGCAGGCGGGGACCAAGACGATAACTCGATTACAAACCCACCTTTCACATGAAAAGAAAACCTGTCGCTGGTATCATCTGGAGGGGGACGAGGGGACCAGGACGAGCCAGGGAGCCACAACAAAATAGCCCATACAGCTCCAAGAACTTGGAGAGCGGAAGGGGAATTGTTCACATATGCCTCCCAGGACGAGCATGGCCAACATTACCGCTCATGCGCTACCGAGTGGGGATGGAGAGAAGATGAAAATCGGAAGCCCTACAAACGACCCAAGGCCATCGTTCAAGTAAACCCAAAAACACAACTCGATTACCAACCCACATTTCACACGGAAAGAAAACCTGTCGCTGGTATCATCTGGAGGGGCACGCGAGGACCAGGACGAGCCAGGGAGCCACACCAAAACAGCCCATAGAGCTCCAAGAACTTGGAGAGCAGAAGGGGAATTGTTCACATATGCCTCCCAAGATGAGTGTGGCCAACATTACCGCTCATGCGCTACCGAGTGGGGATGGGGAGAAGATCAAAATCGGCAACCCTACAAACAACCCAAGGCCATTGTTCAGGCACACGCGAAAACACAACTCAATTACCAACCCACCTTTCACACGGAAAGAAAACCTGTCGCTGGTATCATCTGGAGGGGCATGAGGGGGACCAGGACGAGCCAGGGAGCCACACCACAATAGCCCATACAACTCCAAGAACTTGGAAAGCAGAAGGGGAATTGTTCACATATGCCTCCCAAGATGAGTGTGGCCAACATTACCGCTCATGCGCTACCAAGTGGGGATGGAGAGAAGATGAAAATCGGCCACCCCACAAACGACGCAAGGCCATCGTTCAGGCAAACGTGAAAACACAACTCAATTACCAACCCACCTTTCACACGGAAAGAAAACTTGTCGCTCGGATGATCTGTAATTTGCATGGGCCCCCGCACGACCGAAACGAAGCGAAAAGGGAGAGCCGGGCAAACGAGCAGCACGAACATGCACAAAGCCAACCTCGGGTCACAACTTAGCATTTTTGATACGGGCTTGTTGGCCCATGCGTGCCCTCGCCCCAACAAATTTTCATGGGCACCCCGCACAACCGAAACAAAGCGACAAGGGAGAGCCGGGCAAACGAGCTGCACGAACGTGCACAAACCCAACCTCGGGTCACAACTTAGCATTTTTTGATACGGGCTCATTAGCCCGAGCGCGCCCTCACCCAAACGAGTTCACAAGTACACCCTCACATGACCCGCCCGAACGACCGAAACGAAGCGACAAGGGAGAGCCGGGCAAACTTGCTGCACGAACGTGCACAAAGCCAACCTCGGGTCACAACTTAGCATTTTTTATACGGGCTTGTTCGCCCGGGCGCGCCCTCGCCCGAACGACCCGCCCGAATGAGTTCACACGGCCACCCTCAACCGACCTGCACGAACAATCTTGCATGGGCGCCCGAACGACCGAAACGAAGCGACAAGGGAGAGCTGGGCAAACGAGCTGCACGAACGTGCACAAAGCCAACCTCGGGACACTATTTAGTATTTTTGATATGGGCTCGTTCACCTGGGCGCGCCCTCGCCCGAACAACCCGCCCAAACGAGTTCACACGGGCGCCCTCAAACGACCCGCCCGAACGATTTTGCATGGGCGCCCGAACGACCGAAACGAAGCGACAAGGGAGAGCCAGGCAAACGAGCTGCACGAACGTGCAAGAAGCCAACCTCGGGTCACAACTTAGCATTTTTGATACAAGCTCATTCGCCCGGGCGTGCCCTCGGCCGAACGACCCGCCCGAATGAGTTCACATGGGCGCTCTCAAACGACCCGCCCGAACAATTTTGCATGGGCGCCCGAACGACCGAAACGAAGCGACAAGGGAGAGCCAGGCAAACGAGCTGCACGAACGTGCACAAAGCCAACCTCGGGTCACAACTTAGCATTTTTGATGCGGGCTCATTCGCCCAGGCGCACCCTCGCCCGAACGACCCACCCGAAAAAGTTCACATGGGTGCCCTAAAACGACCCGCCCGAACGATTTTACATGGGCGCCTGAACGACCGAAACGAAGCGACAAGCGAGAGTCGGGCAAACGAGCTGCACGAACATGCACAAAGCCAACCTCGAGTCACAACTTAGCATTTTTTATATGGGCTCGTTCGCCCAGGCGCGCCCTCGCCCGAACGACCCGCCCGAACGAACGAAACGAAGCAACAAGGGAGAGCCGGGAAAACTAGTTGCACGAACGTGCACAAAGCCAACCTCAGGTCACAACTTAGCATTTTTTATACGGGCTCGTTCGCCCGGGCGCGCCCTCACCCGAACGACCCGCCCGAACGAGTTCACACGGGCCCCCTCAAACGACCCGCCCGATCGAACGAAACGAAGCGACAAGGGAGAGCTGGGCAAACGAGTTGCACGAACTTGCACAAAGCCAACCTCAAGTCATAACTTAGCATTTTTGATATGGGCTCCTTCACCCGGGCGCGCCCTCGCCCAAACGAGTTCACATGGGCGCCCTCAAACGACCCGCCTGAGCGATTTTACATGGGCGCCCGAACGACCGAAACGAAGCAACAAGGGAGAGCTGGGAAAACGAGCTGCACGAACGTGCAAAAAGCCAACCTCAGGTCACAACTTAGCATTTTTTGATACGGGCTCATTCACCCGTGCGCACCCTCGCCTGAACGACCTGCCCGAACGAGTTCCCACGGACGCCCTCAAATGACCCACCCGAACGATTTTGCATGGGCGCCCGAACGACCGAAACGAACCGACAAGGGAGAGGCGGGCAAACGAGCTGCACGAATGTGCACAAAGACAACCTCGGGTCACAACTTAGCATTTTTGATACGGGCTCGTTCGCTCGGGCGTGCCCTCGCCCGAACGACCCGCCCGAACGAGTTCACACGGACGCCCTCAAACGACCCGCCCGAACGACCGAAACGAAGCGACAAGGGAGAGTCGGGCAAACCAGCTACACGAACGTGCACAAAGCCAACCTCGGGTCACAACTTAGCATTTTTGATATGGGCTAGTTCGCTCGGGCGCGCCCTCGCCCGAACGACCCGCCCGAACGACCGAAACTAACCCACAAGGGAGAGCCAGGCAAACAAGCTGCACGAACGTGCACAAAGCCAACCTCACGTCACAACTTAGCATTTTTGATACAGGCTCGTTTGCCCGGGTGCGCTCTCGCTTGAACGACCCGCCCGAACGAGTTCACACGGACACCCTCAAACGACCTGCCCGAACGACCGAAACGAAGCGACAAGGGAGAGCCGGGCAAACGAGCTGCACGAATGTGCACAAAGCCAATATCGAGTCACAACTTAACATTTTTGATACGGGCTCGTTCGCCTGGGTGCGCCCTCGCCCGAATGACCTGCCCGAACGACCCTGTAAGGCCTTCGGGAGAGAGTGTGAGGGGCACCGGCGAGTCGTGCACGAGCGTGGGCGGGCGCACGGGCGTGCGGAGGAAATGTGCGACTGGTGTGACATTATGTGCGAAGGAATGCGACGATATATGCGACGTTAGGGAAAACACTTATGCAACTAAGTGTTGGGCTAACGCATATATATACGATGGTTAAAGAATGTGCAAAGCCGACCTGTAAACATAAACATGTGGGCATGCGTTGACAACTTTGGGGGTCGGCCATGGGGCTACACACCCCTTGAAACCTACGCAAGGTTTGGTATATATGTGAGGAGCTTTAATCTCATTTGAACAAAAAACTCTCATCACTTCTACGCATAAGGAAGAGGAGTAAGTCTGCGTAAGAGGAGATAGGAGATGCGCACATCTCATGCGCACTATCCAAGTGCAGATTTGGTATATTCTTGTGCCGGTTGAGGTGTAGGCAAGTGTGCCGGGGTACGGTTTGTATGCAGATTTGTGCAGGACTTGGTAGAGAGGAATAAGTGGCTTAGGTGAGCACTTCTCTTTGTGCAAGGGTGCACATGATTGTAAGAGCAGGTTGCTTATCTTTGTAAATTTGTCTAAGTGTGAGACTTGGTTCGGCCAAGACACACTTGTGTTGTAAATATGATATTCTTAATAAAATTGTCGGGCGGACTCACATTACGGGGAGTTGCCCCTCCCCTTTATACTTGTTGCAATTTTTATTGTTCTCGGTATAATTGCATGATGATAATGAATGAGTGTGGGCTTCATTAAGTATAAAGGATAATTGCTTTTACTTAGTTGCGCAACACAAGCTAAGTATGTTAATGTGAAAGTAGGCGTAGTCCACGAATGTTAGTATTGGTGAAAAGAAAGCATTCGGTGGTGCCGCACCTTGCTACAAGCGGTTGGAAGACTACCGCAGGTGTAGGGGCGTGACAGGTGGTATCGGAGCTTCGGTTCGGTGAAGTTGTTGAGCAGGGTTGCTCATGACAGGAACTTGTAGGTGAAGGAAACCGTTTCACACGAAGTGGAACAAGGGTTGGTTCAGGTTGCAGGTGACTCGGTGAACATGGAGAAGGCTGAAAAGGCAGTGATGGTAGATGAACCTACAAAAGGTGAATCTAGCCATAGTGCAGTTAAAGCTCTCCGGTACGAAGTGTTGGAACATATGAGTCAATGGAGTTCTGAATGGGTTTCGATGAAGGCCGAGAACATGAAGATTCGAGAGAGTTGTTCGGAACTAAAGAGGGAACTTGAAGAACTCAAGAGCCAATGAAGAAGTACGACAAATGTTGGACTCAAGGAACTTGATGAGGAGATCCAACGAAGTGGTCTTGATCTTCAAGAGCTCTTTGATGAAAGAGCCCGGTTGAGGAAGGAAAGTGCCAGGGTGGAAGCCGAAATCAAGCAAATTGAGGAAGAGATAAAGAAGAAGATTCTTGGTAAGAAGGTTGTTGTGATTGAGAAGGAAGAGCTCGACTACATTGACAGGTTGGGAACTCACTACCGAGAACATCCAGAGGACATTCGGAAGTTTAGTTCTATGAACTTGGTCAGTGGACACTTGGTTGGTGCACTTGAGCAAGATGCGATGAAGGGCAAGCTTGAAGGAAGTCAAGCTGGGCCAGGATCGAGTTGCTTAGAGGAGCCAAGCAAGGAGGTGAAGTACCTTAGGAGGAATGTCAAGATGGAGCATGAGCCAATTGACACTTCTGAGGCCGAATTCTTGAAGAAGGTTGCTGATTTGAGGCACAAGACAAAGCCAACAAAGGGAGGTGATTCCTTGAAGCTAAGTTTTGTGCAAGTGACCGTGAAGGGCAAGAGATTTGCAGATTTGGTGGATACAGGGGCTCCTCATAGCTTAGTAAGCAAGAAGGTAGCAAAGTCTTTTGGGAAGAAAGCAAAGATGGAGAGGGAATGGAGTGCTTTCAAAGCAGTCAACTCTACCATTAGAGCTGTTGATGGGGTGTTGAAGGACACTCAAGTAAAATTAGGATCGTGGTTTGGAAAGTTGGACTTGAGAGTTGTGGACATGGATGATCATTCTATGGTGTTGGAGATCGACTTTATGGAGCTTGCACAATCCATACCAATGGTGGACCGGGACATTCTCTTGATCACAGCTGAAGGGAAGACCATGATGGTACCGATGAATAGAAGGAGTTGCTTGGGATATAGACCAAGGATGGCTTCTATGACTTTGTATCCCAAAGACCCGAATGTGAAGCATGATGATGTGGAGCAAAGAGGACTTGGGAGTGTGACTCAAGCAACGAAGGAAAGAAAGCTTGTTGACTTTGTTGCAAGAGCTGGAAAGAAGAATGAAGGAAGTGAGAAGAAAACCTCACGAATTGTTAGAAAATTATATATTACGGAGCAATGGAACACATAAAATATTGCAGAAATATAAACACAGAAAACACACAAAACAAGAGAGACACAGATATATGTGGTTCACCCAGTTTGGGCTATGTCCACCCTGAACAGCTAGTCTTTCCTTTCTATTATCCAGCAAAATGAAGAGACACAACCTACAGAAAATCCGCTGTAATATCCTCTGTTTTCTCTCACAGTCTCACTTCTCTGTTTCTCACTCACACAATACACAACTATTTCACAGCCTCAAATACAATACCCTCATACAAATAGAGGGGTTGCCTTCTAGGGAAAAAAAACCCTAAACTAAACATAAGTTCTACCGTCAGATCATCCGCCTAATGAATGGCCTAGATTGACTAGAAATTACTATACTTTTACAAGGCAATTTTACATTTATTTTTGGCTTCGGGGGTGCTGCCCCTGAGCCCCCGGACCCCCCAACCGGGGGGGATGGGCCCCCCAGGACCCCCGCGGGGGGGACAAGTCCCCCCCGCACCCCACTGCATGGAGGGGTGTACAAAACTTCCTGGGGCATACATCCGGCTGAAACAAAGACCTCTGAACAATCATGCTCCACACACAACAATCTCCCACTTGGAGAATGATTGTAGCAACTCCACCGCTGCTTCATTTGCTGGACAATGACTCCTCTTTGGACCTGGCTGTTTCTCATCTTCATCGTCATCCTTGAAGACCAATTGAAACTGAGCATGTTCTCATTTTCTCCCTGGTTACAACTTTTGTTAGCATATCTGCAGGATTTTGGCTAGTGTGTATCTTTTCCTGCTTCAACTCTCCATCTTCCAACACTGATCGTATGAAATGATACTTGAGCTGTATGTGTTTGGTCCTGGAATGAAATGCTGAGTTCTTTGAAGATGAATGGCACTTTGGCTATCACTGTATAACGTGCCCATAACATGCTCCTTACCCAACTCACCCATAAACCTTTGTAACCAAATCATTTCTTTACTAGCCTCTCTAGCAGCAACATACTCTGCTTCTGTTGTTGAAAGTGCAACAACACTTTGGATTTTTGAAACCCAACTGGCAGCTGTTCTTCCAGCAGTAAATACATATCCTGTAGTGCTCCTCCTGTTATCTCTGTCACCTGCCATATCTGCATCAACATATCCTTGTAGGGATATGTTTGAACCACCAAAGCATAATGCTTGATTTGTGGTGCCTTTCAAATATCTGAGAAACCATTTCACTGCCATCCAATGTTCCTTTCCTGGATTGTTCATGTACCTGCTTACAACTCCCACTGCATGTGCAATATCAGGCCTTGTGCAGACCATTGCATACATTAAGCTTCCAACCACTGATGCATATGGAACTTTAGACATATAATCCATGTCTTCTTGGGTCTTTGGGCACATTTCCTTACTAAGTTTGAAATGGCTAGCAAAAGGTGTACTAACTGGTTTTGCATTGTGCATATTAAATCTTTTCAACTCCTTTTGTATGTACTCATTCTGAGACAATGTTAATTTGCGATTTTTCCTGTCTCTAGTGATTCTCATACCAAGGATTTGTTTTGCAGCTCCCAAATCCTTCATTGCAAATGAATTTGCCAATTTTATTTTGAGTACATTTATTTCATGCATGTTAGATCCTAGAACAAGCATGTCATCCACATACAATAACAATCTAATATAGTTTCCATCATTTTGCTTTTTTAGATAAACACAATGATCAGAGTGACATCTAGTATAACCTTGTTCAGACATAAACTTGTCAAATTTTACATACCACTGCCTTGGAGCCTGTTTTAAGCCATACAATCTCTTCTTCAACCTACACACTAGTTTCTCCTTCCCTTTCACCTCATATCCTTGTGGTTGTTGCATATATATCTCTTCCTCCAAATCCCCATGGAGAAAGGTTGTCTTTACATCTAACTGCTCAAGATGCAAATCTTCAGTTGCTACAAGACTTAAAATAGTTCTAATTGAAGTCATTTTAACAACAGGAGAAAATATTTCATCAAAATCAATACCTTTCTTCTGTGCAAACCCCTTCACCACAAGTCTAGCTTTATACCTCTGTTTTCCTCCATTTTCTTCCTTCATCCTGTAAACCCATTTATTCTTCAATGTAGTTTTTCCTGCAGACAACCTGACTAAATCCCAAGTCTGGTTATGCATTAAGGAGTCCATCTCTTCTTCCATGGCTACCTCCCACTTCTTCCTGCTTTCAACCTGCATTTCTTCTTCATAACATTCGGGTTCACCAAAATCAGTCAACAATAAATAATATAATGAAGGAGAGTATCGTTCAAGGGGTCTACTTATCCTGGTAGATCTTCTAACACCACTTTCAGGTGTTTGGGGTGCCTGTTGTTGTTGTGGTGGTTGTTGTTGTTGTGGTTGTTGATTATTATTATTTTCAGGCACCTTTCCCTTTTCAGTGATTTCATCAAGAACTGCGTATTCCTTGTTTTCCTTTTCCTGTTTCTTTTCCTGCAACTAGTTCTTATACAAGGTCTTTTCATTGAATATTACATCTTCGCTCCTAATGATTTTGTGATTTTCATAATCATATAAGCGATAACCAAAATCATTAACACCATATCCAATAAAGGTACATTTCTTTGACTTTGCCTCAAGCTTTGTTCTATTTTCTTTATCAATATGGACAAAGGCCTCACAAAAAAAAGGCCTTAAAAAGGAGTAGTTTACCTTTTTACCTGTCCATGCTTCCTCTGGAACACCACCATCCAAGGAACTTGAAGGCCCTCTATTTATTAGATAAATAGCAGTATCTACAGCATCTGCCCAAAACTGTAAAGGCAATCCTGCATGCAATCTCATGCACCTTGCACGCTCCATGATTGTTCTGTTCATCCTTTCTGACACACCATTTTCTTGTGGTGTTCTTGGAATTGTCTTCTCTCTGCGAATTCCATGCTCTGAACAGTACCTATCAAACTCTTTGATGCAATATTCACCTCTATTGTCTAATCTAAGACACTTCAATTTCTTTCATGTCTCAATCTCAACCAAAGATTTCCATTTCTTGAAAGTATCAAATACATCAGATTTATTCTTAATACAATAAATCCAAGTTTTTCTAGTTGCATCATCAATAAAAGTAACATAATAACGAGAGCCACCGAGAGATGATACCTGAGTAGGTCCCCATACATCTGTATGCACAAGCTCTAATTTTTCATTCTTCTTTTCTTTCCCAACTCTGAGAAATCTGACTCTCTTCTGTTTTCCATAAATGCAATTCTCACAGAAGTCCAAATCAACATTCTTCAAACCTGGCAACAAATTCCTTGAGTGAAGAATATTCATCCCCTTTTCACTCATGTGTCCGAGCCTATGATGCCATAATGTTGCATCTGCTCCTTTGGAAGTTAAAGCATTAACAGAGTTAGAAATACCATTGCATAAATACAATGTACCAACCTTTTCGCCTTTTGCTATTACCAGGGCTCCTTTGGCGACCTTCCAAGCTTTATCTGTGAAAGTTGTCACACAACCTTCACCGCCTAACTGCCCTATTGAAATCAAATTTTTCTTTAGATCTAGAACATGCCTTACCTCCTTTAATAGCCATTGGTTTCCATTCTGCTGTTTTACAAGAACCTTACCCATTCCAACGATTTTACAGGGTTTATCATCACCCAGACGAACTTGTCCAAAATCTCCTTGAACATAGTCATGAAAGTATTTCTTATCAGGTGTGGCATTGAATGAAGCCCCTGAATCTACCACCCAAGAATCAGTAATATTTTCAAAAGAAATAATCAAAGCATCTTGTAACACCTCACCTGTCACATTTGCTTCATGGTTGTTTTCTTGCTGTGCATCTCCTTCTTTTCCCTTCCGAGATCTACAGTCTTTCTTTAGGTGTCCTTTCTTTCCACATTTCCAGCACACTATCCCCGATCTGGACTTGGATCTGCCTTTCCTTGATTTACTGCGATATCCTGAGCTCTTTCCTCTTTCCATTTTTCTTCCTCTAGACTCTGCACTCAAAGCATTTCCCGATGTCTCACTGGAGCTTTTCCGTCGCATTTCCTCGCTAAGGATAGCACCGACAACATCATCAAACTTTAAAGTACTAGATCCAGAAACGGAGTTACTAATGGCCATTACCAAACCATTCCAACTTTCTGGTAATGAGCACAAGAATAACAGAGCTTTAACTTCATCATCAAAGTTTACCCCTACAGAACTTAACTGACTTGTAACTGTATTGAAATCATTTAAATGGTTTGCAACAGATCCACCTTCCAACATATTCATATTAAATAACCTTTTCATAAGAAATACCTTGTTTGAGGCCGAGGGTTTTTCATATAGTTTCGACAACGTCTGCATCAAACCCTCTGTCGTGGTTTCCTTCGAAATGTTGAAGGCGACTGATGCAGCAAGGCACAACCATATTGTTCCGAGTGCCTTTCTATCGAGAAGGTTCCATTCTTCGTCTTTCATACCTGTCGGCATCTTTGTTTTTCCGCCCAATGGTAGGTATAGATCTTTCTGATACAGATAATCTTCCATCTACATCTTCCACAGCGAGAAGTTTTGGTCGTTAAATTTCTCGACCCTAAACTTACCATCTTCCGCCATTGCTCCCACTCGAACCAGGAACCCTTCTTTCCTGTGAGTTTATCAGCCAAATAGACCTTCGACTCTGATACCAGTTGTTAGAAAATTATATATTACGGAGCAATGGAACACATAAAATATTGCAGAAATATAAACACAGAAAATGCGCAAAACAAGAGAGACACAGATATATGTGGTTCACCCAGTTTGGGCTACGTCCACCCCGAACAGCCAGTCCTTCCTTTCTATTATCCAGCAAAATGAAGAGACACAACCTACAGCAAATCCGCTGTAATATCCTCTATTTTCTCTCACAGTCTCACCTCTTTGTTTCTCGCTCACACAATACACAACTATTTCACAGCCTCAAATACAATACCTTCATACAAATAGAGGGGTTTCCTTCTAGGGCAAAAAAACCCTAAACTAAACATAAGTTCTACCGTCAGATCATCCACCTAATGAACGGCCCAGATTGACTAGAAATTACTATACTTTTACAAGGCAATTTTACATTTATTTTTGGCTTCGGGGGCGCTGCCCCCAAGCCCCCGCACCCCCCCGCGTGGAGGGGTGTACAAAACTTCTTGGGGTATACATCCGGCTAAAACAAAGACCTCTGAACAATCATGCTCCACACACAACACGAACATGGAGACACTTGTTGGGAGCATCTTCTACTGATGATCTTCACAATGGAGCTACAAATGAAGGGAGCCTGAGTGCTACTTCAGAGGTAGTGGTTGATGAGGATTATGGAGGTAGAGATCCTGCCGGGATAGTGGACTTTTGCAGATATGCTATGGGCATATATGACTTTCAGTTGACAAAGGACAAGCTATGTGAGCTTGGATGTACATGTGAGGAGATTGAGGCTGTGCATAGATACTTGAGGACACAACATCAATCTGACACATGGGTGGATGAGAGTCAGGGAGGAAACTTCCTGGCTTTCCTTTCTCTTTAGATAACCTTGGAGGAAGGTTGGTGTGGAGGCCTTGGTAGGAAGGAACCACACCAACTTTGCAAGGGGCCTTGGAGGAGGCTTCTTTATGACAGATGCAGACTTGGGTGAAGATGGCCAGAGGTTGAGATGGAGTCTACATGGGTTGGACATCATAGACAGCTAGAGTCATGGACATCAGGTTGGTTAAATGAAGCATGTTGCAGATGAGATGGAGTTTCCATGGACCTAAGCATGGGATGATTGATAGATTCTTGATGAGTCCGAGATGTAGCAGAAGTCAGGGAAAGACTTGTGATGACATAAAGATGTGCATTCTTATGGTTTGGGCGTATGGTTGGACTGATCACCCGACTAGTTCGAGTCATGAGGGGTACCAATGTGCAGAGATATGTTGGCATTAGTCGAGACATGGTGACACATGTGTTGGCATCTGACAGGGAGACTACACGGAGGAGGGACACATGATGAAGACAAGAGATCAGCAATCATGGATCAAGAAGATATCTGATGGAGAGAATACCGTTGAGGTGCATACCTTGGTATGGTGAGCTTGGTGGCAGCTGGTCATTGAACCGGGACATAGTGGAGAAGAGTCTCTACATATGTTGCAAGGATGTTTGCCTTGCGAAGAGGAGTTCACATCACGGATGAGTGATGATCTTGGTGGACGGCTACTGGGATGGTATGTTGTCGAGGGCGACAACGATTTCAGGTGGAGGAGGATGTAAGGCCTTCGGGAGAAGAGTGCAACGGGCACCGGCGAGTCGTGCACGAGAGAGGGTACGCGGGCGGGCACACGGGCGCGCGGAGGAAATGTGCGACAGGTGCGGCATTATGTGCGAAGGAATGTGACGATATATGCGACGTTAGGGAAACCACTTATGCGACTAAGTGTT
This sequence comes from Pinus tabuliformis, assembly GCA_031772625.1. NCBI lineage: Eukaryota > Viridiplantae > Streptophyta > Pinopsida > Pinales > Pinaceae > Pinus > Pinus tabuliformis. The sequence continues at coordinate 1,589,416,037 of CM062819.1, read as the reverse complement.
GGGCTAATGCATATATATACGATGGTTAAAGAATGTGCAAAGCCGACTTGTAAACATAAACATGTGTGCATGCGTTGACAACTTTGGGGGTCGGCCATGGGGCTGCACACCCCTTGAAACCTACGCAAGGTTTGGTATATATGTGAGGAGCTTTAAGCTCATTTGAACAACAAAATCTCATCACTTCTACGCATAAGGAAGAGGAGTAAGTCTGCGCAAGAGGAGATAGGAGATGCGTACATCTCATGCGCACTATCCAAGCACAGATTTGGTATATTCTTATGCCGGTTGAGGTGTAGGCAAGTGTGCCGGGGTTCGGTTTGTATGCAGATTTGTGCAGGACTTGGTAGAGAGGAATAAGTGGCTCGAGTGAGCACTTCTCTTTGTGCAAGAGTGCACATGATTGTAAAAGCAGGTTCCTTATCTTTTTAAATTTGTCTAAGTGTAAGACTTGGTTCGGCCAAGACACACTTGTGTTGTAAATCTGATATTCTTAATAAAATTGTCGGGCAGACTCAGATTACGGGGAGTTGCCCCTCCCCTTTATACTAATTGCAATTGTTATTGTTCTCGGTATAATTGCATGATGATAATGAATGAGTATGGGCTTCATTAAGTATAAAGGATAATTGCTTTTACTTAGTTGCGAAACACAAGCTAAGTATGTTAATGTGAAAGTAGGCGTAGTCCACGAATGTTAGTATTGGTGAAAAGAAAGCATTCGGTGGTGTCGCACCTTGCTACAAGCGGTTGGAAGACTACCGCAAGTGTAGGGGCGTGACAGACCCGCCTAAACGAGTTCACACGGGCGCCCTCAAACGACCCGCCCGAACGATTTTGCATGGGCGCCCGAACGACTGAAACGAACCGACAAGGGAGAGCCGGGCAAACGAGCTGCACGAACGTGCACAAAGCCAACCTCGGGTCACAACTTAGCATTTTTGATACGGTCTCATTCGCCCGGGCGTGCCCTCGCCCGAACGACCCGCCCGAACGAGTTCACACGAACGCCCTCAAACAACCCGCCCAAACGAGTTCACACGGACGCCCTCAAACGACCCGCCCGAACGATATTGCATGGGCACCCGAATGACCGAAACGAACCGACAAGGGAGAGCCGAGCAAACGAGCTGCACGAACGTGCACAAAGCCAACCTCGGGTCACAACTTGGCATTTTTGATACAGGCTCGTTCGCCTGGGCGCGCCCTCGCCCGAACGACCCGCCCGAACGAGTTCACACTGACGCCCTCAAATGACCCGCCCGAACGACCGAAATAAAGCGACAAGGGAGAGCCGGGCAAACGAGCTCCACAAACATGCACAAACCCAACCTCGGGTCACAACATAGCATTTTTGATACGGGCTCGTTCACCCGGGGAAGCCCTTGCTCGAACGACCCACCCGAACTAGTTCACACAGGCGCCCTCAAATGACCCGCCCGAACGATTCTGCATGGGCACCCGAACGACCGAAACGAACCGACAAGGGAGAGCCGGGTAAACGAGTTGCATGAACGTGCACAAAGCCAAGGGTCACAACTTAGCATTTTTTATACGGGCTCGTTCACCCGGGCGCGCCCTCACCCGAATGACCCGCCCAAACGAGTTCACACGGGCGCCCTCAAACGACCCTCCCGAACGACCCGCCCGAATGAGTTCACACGGGCGCCCTCAAACGACCCGCTCGAACGATTTTGCATGGGCGCCCGAACGACCGAAACGAAGCGACAAGGGAGAGCCGGGAAAATGAGCTGCACGAACATGCACAAAGCCAACCTCGGGTCACAACTTAGCATTTTTGATACGGGCTCGTTCGCCCGGGCGCGCCCTCACCCGAACGACCCGCCCGAACGAGTTCACACAGGCACCCTCAAACGACCCGCCCGAACGATTTTGCATGGGCGCCCGAACGACCGAAACGAAGCGACAAGGGAGAGCCGGGAAAACGAGCTGCATGAACGTGCACAAAGCCAACCTCTGGTCACAACTTAGCATTTTTGATACGGGCTCGTTTGCCCGGGCGCACCCTCGCCCGAACGACCCGCCCGAACGAGTTCACATGGGCGCCCTCAAACGACCCGCCCGAACGAGTTCACATGGGCACCCTCAAACAACTCACCCGAACGAGTTTACACGGGTGCCCTCAAACGACCCGCCCGAACGAGTTCACACGGGTGCCCTCAAATGACTCGCCTGAACGACCCGCCCGAACGAGTTCACACGGGCGCCCTCAAACAACCCGCCCGAACGATTTTGCATGGGCGCTCGAACGGCCGAAATGAAGCAACAAGGGAGAGCCGGGCAAAAAAGCTACACGAACGTGCACAAAGGCAACCTCGGGTCACAACTTAGCATTTTTTATACGGGCTCATTCGCCCGGGCGCACCCTCCATGGAAAATTTTAGGGGCTAATGTTCGCCTAGTGGGCTAATTTTCCTTGATTTTTCCAAAAAAAAGATTCGCCAATTACCAATTTTTATAAAAGATGATTCGCCCAAATTTTAGAATATAAAATTATTTTACCTCAAAAATCGCCAACATTATATAGAGACTATATATAAAATCATTATAGATTTTAATAATTTTACAAATATATCAATACAAATTTTATAGTTTGCATATTAGGGATTAGTGAGATTCGCCAATGTTTCTAAACTTCAAGAAAATTTTCCATCCTTAAAATTTTCCTTGGCACCCTCGCCCGAATGACCCTCCCGAACAAATTCACATGGGCGCCCTCAATTGACCCGCCCGAATGATTTTGCATGGGCGCCCGAACGACCGAAACAAAGCGACAAGGGAGAGTCGGGCAAACAAGCTGCATGAACGTGCACAAAGCCAACCTCGGGTCACAACTTAGCATTTCTAATACGGGCTCGTTTGCCCAGGCGCGCCCTCGCCCGAACGACATGCCCGAACAAGTTCACACGGGCGCCCTCAAACGACCCGCCCGAACGAGTTCACACGGGCGCCCTCAAACGACCCGCCCGAACGAGTTCACACGGGCGCCCTTAAACGACCCGCCCGAACGACCTACCCGAACAAGTTCACACGAGCGCCCTCAAACGACCCGCCCGAATGACCCGCCCAAACGAGTTCACACGGGCGCCCTCAAACGACCCGCCCGAACGATTTTGCATGGGCGCCCGAACAACCGAAGCAAAGCAACAAGGGAAAGCCGGGCAAACGAGCTGCACGAACGTGCACAAAGCCAACCTCGGGTCACAACTTAGCATTTTTGATACGGGCTCGTTCGCCCGGGCGCGCCCTCGCCCGAACGACCTGCCCGAACGAGTTCACACGGGCACCCTCAAACGACCCGCCGAACGAGTTCACACGGGCGCCCTCAAACGACCCGCCCGAACGAGTTCACATGGGCGCCCTCAAACGACTCGCCCGAACGAGTTCACACGGGCGCCCTCAAACAACCCACCCAAATGACCCGCCCGAACGAGTTCACACGGGCGCCCTCAAACGACCCACCCGAATGAGTTCACACGGGCGCCCTCAAACAACCCGCCCGAACGATTTTGCATGGGCGCCCGAACGACCGAAACGAAGCGACAAGGGAGAGCCAGGAAAACGAGCTGCACGAAAGTGCACAAAGCCAACCTCGGGTCACAACTTAGCATTTTTGATATGGGCTCGTTCGCCAGGGTGCACCCTCACCCGAACAACTCGCTCGAATGATTTCACATGGGCGCCCTCAAACAACCAGCCCGAACGAGTTCACACGGACGCGCTCAAACGACCTGCCCGAACGAGTTGACATGGACGCCCTCGCCCGACCCGCCCGAATGGGTTTGCACGGATGCCCTCACCCGACCCGCCCGAACGAGTTTGCACAGACACCCTCGCCCGACCCGCCCGAACGGGTTTGCACGGATGCCCTCACCCGACCTGCCCGAACGGGTTTTCATGGACGCCCTCACCCAACCCGCCTGAACAGTTTTGCACGGACGATCTCACCCGACCTGCCTGAACGAGTTTACATGGCAAACGACCCGCCCGAATGAGTGTTTACACGGCAAACGACCCGCTCGAACGAGTTTACAAGGGCTCCGACACACGACCAAAACGAAGTCACAAGGGAGATTCGGGCAAACGGGCAGCACGATCGTGCACAAAGCCCACCCCCGGTTACAACTTAGCATTTTTTATACGGCCACGTGTGTTCTGGGCACCGTCACACGACACAACATGACCCGACCCGACCCGACCCGTTTGCACGGGCACCCACACACGACACGTCCCGACCCGCCCGAAAGAAATTTTGGGGTTTCCGTGGGCGCACGACCTGAACGAAATTTTGGGGTTTCTGTGGGCGCACGACCCAAACGAAGGCACGGGGGAGCATCAGGAAAACGGGCCACACGAACATGCAGAAGACACACGGGCAGTCACGACTTAGCATTTTTGGCACGACCACGTGTGCCTAGGAACCCACACACGGCACGACACCGCTCGACCGGCCTTGTGCGAGCCGACCCGACCCGCCCTAACATGTTTGCATGGGCACCCACACACAACACGACACGACCGGACCCGAACAAAATTTGGGGTTTTCTTGTATGCACAACCCGAACGAAATTTGGGGTTTCCATGGGTGCGTGACCCGAACGAAGGCACAAGGCAGCGTCGGGAAAACGAGCCGCACGAACGTGTAGAAGGCACATGGGGGGTCATGACTTAGCATTTTTGGCACTACCACGTGTGCTCGAGCACCCACGCATGGCACGACCCGACCCGCCCGAACGAAGGCACGACGGAGCGTCGGGCAAACGGGTCGCGCGAACGTGCAGGAGGCACACGGGTGGTCACGCCCTAACATTTTTTGCACGGCCACATGTTCTAGAGAACACACGCACGGCACGGCACGACCCGACTCGACTCGACTCGCTCGAACGTGTTTGCACGGGCACCCACACATGACACATCCCGACCCACCCGAACGGAATTTGGGGTTTCTATGTGTGCACGGCCCGAACGAAATTTGGGGTTTCCATGGGTGCACGACCTGAACGAAGGCCCGAGGGAGCGTCAGGCAAACGGGACACACAAATGTGCAGAAGACACACGGGCGGTGACGACTTGGAATTTTTGGCACGGCCACGTGTACCGAGCACCCACACACAGCACGGCACAACCCGAATCGCCTAAACGAAATTTGGGGTTTCCATGGGTGCACGACCTGAACAAAGAAGGCACACGGGCGGTCATGACTTAGCATTTTCGGCACGCCCACGTGTGCCTGCGCACCCCCACACACGGCACGGCACAGGATGACCCGGCCCGCCCGAAGGAAATTTGGGGTTTGAACGGGCGCACGACCCAAACGAAGGCACGAGGGTAGGAATATCTTTGACTCTAATACATAAATATACCTGGGGTAACATGCCCTTAAGGTCTTCAACATTTTCTTTTGACTCTTTATAACACTTTAACATGTGATAGGCCTATTTCAATGAGCAAGAAACTCAATGACAAATAATATATATATATATATATATATATATATATATATATATATATATATATATATTTATTTATTTATTTTCTTGAATAAATACAAATATCAAAAGTACATTTATGAAGACCGAACCCAGTTACACTTTCTTCAACACCCCCTCTTAACTAGGGAGGTATTCATAAATCATTACAAGGTGTTTGGCTATTTTTCAATCTTGAATAATTCACATAAGGGAAACCGGATTGGCAACCCATCTGTTATAGCATCATATTAGCCAACATTGTTCATAGCAAGGCCTTGACTAACAGCTTTATCTCTCATAAGATCAGAGCACAATGTTGGCGAGGCCAATGGCTTATAAACACCTTGGTCATTGTCTCTAAAGGTACATGCCCACCCAAGTGTTCCCTGAGTATGACCTTCCAGGAAAATTCTTGTCTTGGGTTCCCAGCCCTCAAAGAATATCGCTCCTCTTGCCTACTCTTGTCTTGGGTGCCCTACACATCCTCAAAGAGCATCAGATGCCAAATGATTGCCCAATCCTCCTGTTATTTCTTGCCAAGTGAAGACAAGAATGTTGTGTCTATCTCTTCCCCTTGATTGGGGAAGACATGCCCAAGTTTCGTCTGACAAGGAACTTGACCAAGCTTTTTTGTAGTTGGGAACTTGTTAGAACTCCCTCTTAGCTAGGGACTTGTCCATTCATCAACAACATCTTCTTCATGGGTCCTTCAGCTGCTTGATCTCCTTCTTTCCTTCGATGTCATGAAGTCTTTGTTTGAACTTCTTCTTGGCAGGGTACCGGCCATCGATCACTTTCCCCCCTGGTTTGTCATGTCATTACTCCCTTCGTGGAAAGTGGCCTTCTTGATATATATCAGGTCCTTTTTGTCATCTAGCTACTCCTTTGTCACCTTTTCTATATCCTTCATAAAACTTATCACATGGATGCTTATTTGTACTCGCTTGTTCCCGTACTTTGATTTAGTGGCCCTTCATGACTTCATCGTGATATTGCTCTTCATCATGACATATTTGTAGACTTGAATCAGTTATCTGCACCTTACTATCTCCAAGGCCTTCGTAGGTGTCAAGGGTCCTTTATCTTTTTCTTCCTTTGTCAAAGTTGTCGTGCCTTCTTTCGAGAGATGTTGAGGAATCTTATCAAATAGTTATTCTTTGTGATCGCGATGTTCTTCATTTGCTTCTTATTGGATTGATTGACCTTTACTCCACTGTAGCACATGCCTCCGAGCATGTCGTTGGCGAAAGAGATCCTTTTATTCTAGAACTTTTCCCATGACCCAATCAATATATATGATGACATGACTTAAACTTTGATGCATACGTACCTCATCTTGATTATGCTTTTATCATCGCGGCTTTATTTGATAGTTCTCCTCGATTGGTGTAGCCTTTCTTGCTTCATCTGCTCTCGCCTGTATATCATCCTCTCTTGAATCCCATAAATGGGACCCCCAATGAGACCTCTACCCCCTTTGAAAGAATACTTTAAGCAAAGAGGTTGACTTAGTCATAGGAGGATCTTCCTTCTTTTGCTTCTTGTCGTCTTCTTTCACTTCTTGAGTTACATGAGCTTCTTCCCTTTTTCTCTTGTTTTTGTTGTCCTTCTTAAGTTTAGGACAATCCCTTTTGTAGTGTCCATACTCTTGGCATCCAAACCATTGGACTTTGGGCATGTAGTGGTCCCAACCAATTTGTTACTTTCCTTGCAAAAAGACACTGAGGTATACTCAGAAGGGGACATATACTTACTTGATAGAGTTTGAGATGTAGTGAACTTGCTTTCTTCTTGAAGACTTGATGGCTTTCCTTCCTTAGATCTTGATGTTGTTCAAGTTTCTTTCTTCAAATGGACTTGCTTGATGACTTGACTCGTAGTGCCTTTCATTCTTCAAGATGGTGTAGCTTGATGTAGGTCCCTCTTTGATTTGTTCTTCTTGTAGGTGCCTTTATACAAGGCATTTCTTCTTGCTTTGTAGTCTTCCATGATGAATGATAGATGGTAGACCTTCTTGTCCTTGATGTGATTGAGACTTCTTGGCTTGACGCTTCAACCTTGCGGATGTTCTTAAGATTCCCTTTCCTTGATGTGTCACCTTAGCTCCGATACCGCGATGAACAATCTGGGGCAATGGGGTATAGCGGGATTCTTCTAGACTTGATAACAATTTGTGAAGCTCTTTTGCAATTTATCGTGTTACCTTAATCTTCTTCTCTTCTTATTAATTCATGTGCATTTACTTTCATTGAACTGGTGCCAAAAACATAAGAACAAGAACACAGGATGTTCGCTATCTGCAAGGGAAAAACCTCTCTCTCTCTCTCAGAGGAAAACCCTTTCGTAAGCTTCTTGTTGGTCATTGCGAAGCCCTAGACCCTTGACAATAATATCCCCCAAGCACAAGTCTAGTCCTTCCTCCTCTCTGCACTTTGCATCTTCGGCGCTTCGTTCCCCGGCACTCTGTCCTTCTTTCAACTTTTGATAGTCCATGGTGGACTAGCTCTAGAAGAGACTCCAACCTTTGATCCTTCGCGAGATCCTTTACCAATGAAGAAACCTTCATTCTCTTGACCAACCGAGCCTTTTTCTTGGTGTGAGGTTGCAGGCTCGATGTACACCAAGTTTACTGCAGCTGGGGCGATTTCCATCGCGACGAGACGTGGAAACCCCAAATTTCCCGCACTTGGGATGCTTTCGACAAGGCGGGACATGGAATCCCCGGGTTCCCCGCAATTTGGTGACCTTTGTCAAGGAGGGACTGGGAGACCCCATGTCACGCTCCTATCCTAGTGGTAGTATTTCAACCACGCATAAGCAGGTGTGGCACCACCGTACTTTTTCCTTTTACCAATACTTGAGTACACGGTCTGCGCCTACTTCAACACTTGGTCAATTTTCCAGTAAGTGTTCTTAACAATGTAGCGAAAATAACTTACCATAAATTTATCTTCTTCAATTATTCTTTCAACCTGTCGTGTCATGTGGTCATGCTGAACTGGCCCGCGGCCTGCACGACACAACTCCACACCTGAACTGCGAACTCGCCCGCCCGACTTTCCCTTCCGCGGCGCCCAAACCCTGCCCGTCGGTGCGGTCCATAGTGAGGGCGCATGACCCGCAAGCAGTGCGGCCTGCCTGCCCGGACGGTAAACTGCCCCACTCTGCCTGTCTGCGCTACCAAGCTCAACCCGCCCTCTGTAATCCGCCTGTCGGTGCGGCCCTCTTACCTGCATCCTTCTCTTCCTTCCGTTTTCGCCCAACTCCTTCCTTCGCACTTGTTCTGCGATGTGGAAGTCTGAGTTTGATGTCCCTTCATCGAACGCCATCCTCCTTACTTATACGCATCCTTTCGCCCAAGGGTCGTGTCTCTCGAGGATAACAAGGGTCGGCTGCATCAACATGCATGCCCGGCTGACCTGCCACATAACCTCGACATGCTCCATTCCAACGAACCACCGCGTCCCTTCGTGTGCACCGTCGCATCCATGGGTCGGCTCCAACACCTCGCCAATTACACCTGTCACCGCACGTTGCACACCTGCCCGCATCCTAACTCGTCCGCACATGGTCACCTCTTTCATCCGGGCACGCAACAAGGGTCACCCGCGCGCCTTCCGTCGGTGGCTCGCCCATCGTGCAGGTATCAAGGGGCGTGCGCCATGCCCAACACGGCGCGAGCGACATGGGAACCCCGCGTGTCACGCCCCCAGGCCTATAGTAGTCTTTCAGTCGTACTTGGCGAGGTGCGGCGCCAACGAACACTTCCTTTTCACCAATACTTATGTTCATGGACTATGCCTAACCATTAGTCTACTTAGTTTGTTTTTCGCAACCAAGTATTATTATGTTTCCTTTATACCAATGAACACCCATACACATTCATTATCATCAGCAATTACACATGAAGAACACAATTGCATAGTATAAAGGGAGGGGAAACTCCCTGAACAATGAGTCTGCCCGAATACAATATATTATTCAACTCTACAATGTTAACGAGGCTTTACAAGTATACTTGGGAAACACCAAGTTTCATACTCAGTCAATTTTACAAATAGGCAACACCTCCGTGTGCCAACTGAGTTCCTTGCCCGAGCTGCCAAATGTACCCCTTGACCGGACCTCGTTTACCGCTACACGACGGGCGGGCGACCTCACCCGAGTCACCCCGCGCTTACTTTTGCACGACGGGCGGGCGACTTACCAGAGACACCTCCTCATTTCTTCTTCCACGACGGGCGGGTGACCTACCCGAGACATCCCGTGTCACACCGAATGGTGGGTGCCTTCCTTACCCGTGCCCTCACTCGATAACCGAAACCTGTGCGTATCGTGTGTGCTTGCCCAAGAGCGGGCGCATATATGCCCGCGCCTCTTTTGCGACTTGCTCCACTACTTCGCACTTTTTTCTTGATCACCAAATTGCTCATGTTCGAATGTCCATCTTCGAATGAATGCCAAATGCTCCAACGCCTTGCCATATTTATACGAGCAGTTGGGCAAGTCGCTGCCCAGGCCGACTCGACCACCGCGTGCCAAAACGCCCTTTACACGTTGCAAAATGGCCATCCGATTGTTGGTCGGCAAACAATCCTTTGTTCAAGTCACCCCAACATGTAAGTCAGCCCGTGGGTTATGCCAAACGCTCCCACGCTATAAACCAACCATCGCTCCACCTCTAATGCGCATATTATACTTATGTCCCTTCACACATTTTGGTTGTAGAGTTCTCACTTCGCACCGACGGGGAGAAACCGAACCGCAGGTCCTTACACCGCGTTTCCCAGACTTGGGTAGCAATTTTTGTTGTGACGCGAAATGGAAACCTCGTGTGTGTCTGCTGACTTGGGTAGCAGTTTTCATCACACCGCGAAATGGACACCCCAAGTTCCCCAGACTTTGGCAGCTCTTCGTGGCCCCACGACATGGAAATCCGAAGTTCCACAGACTCTCTGCCGATTCAGGGTGTGCCACGACATGGAAACAGCGAGTTCCCCAGACTTGGGCAGCAGTTTCGAAACACCCCAGGTTCCCGAGACTTGCGAGCTGGTTTGCATCGTCATGGAAACCCCAAGTTCCCTGCGTTTCCCTCATCCCGTAAAATGTGGAAACCGTGGTTCCATCAAGGGCAGGACATGGAAACCCCAAGCTTCCTAGGCTTTGGTACCAGGGCGCGACATGGAAAACCCAGAGTCTCCACAGGCTTGTGCGCCGCCGGCTTCGGTCGTGGCGTGACATGGAAACCCCAAGTTTCCCCAGGCTTGGGCACTAGGGCGTGACATGGAAACCCCCAGTTTCCGCAGGCTTGGGCGCCACCGGTTTCGGTCATGGCGTGACTCGGAAACCCCAAGTTTCCCAAGGCTTGGGCGCGACTTGTAAACCCCAAA
>CM062819.1:1589395155-1589400155 GCA_031772625.1 Pinus tabuliformis | reverse complement strand
GGGAACGACGATCAAGAAGGACTAGGGTGGCCACCCTGGGAATTCTCACTGCTTTTCGTCCTTCCCAAACACCAATCCACAACAATCCCACCTTTTCTCCGTAAAGCTAAGGGCCAAAAGAAGGGAAGAAAACAACATGAAAGAAAGAGAGATATCAAACGCGTCCACCGGCTCACAAGGGGAGGTTCAAACAGGGAACAAGCTTCCCCACCCCTGTGCCTTCCCAAAAAGGGGGGGAACTGCAGGGGATGGCGATCGAGAAGGACTAGGGTAGCCACCCTCGGAACTCGCACTGCTTTTCGTCCTTCCTGAACACCAATCCACAACAATCCCACCTTTTCTCCGTAAAGCTAAGGGGCCAAAAGCAAGAAGGGAAGAAAACAACAGGAAAGCAAGAGATATCAAACGTGGCTACTGGCTCACAAGGGGAGGCTAAAACAGAGAACAAGCTTCCCAAACCCCGCGCCTTCGAAAAAAGGGGGGAACTGCAGGGGATGCCGATTGAGAAGGACTAGGGTGGCCACCCTGGGAACTCGCACTACTTTTCATCCTTCCCGAACACCAATCCACAACAATCCCACCTCTCCTATGTAAGGCTAGGGGCAAAAGGAAGAAGGGAAGAAAACAACACCAAAGAAACAAAGATCCCAAGAAAAGAGAGAAGCTCAACAGCGCGCCGAGCAAGATGTCCGCTAACCAAAAAGAAATCAAACAAGGCACCCAATCAAAAAAGCGTCCCACCTCTTCACACCCTCCCACATGCATTCATCACAACACCCTTTCCAGCTTTACAACATAGCAAACAACCAAGCAAATAAATCACAACCCAAAATTGACCAATAGAAAAGACGAGGGCCACGATGAGACCAGTGTCTGGAGCACATCACTAAGAGGCAAACAACCCCCCAACCCAGCGGCACAAGGCTTCAAACGACAAATAGACTGCTGCCCATAACACAAACCCACCCCGCTATTGCACCCCTCCGTGTACAAAACACCCAACAACCTTTCCAGCGAGAGAGTCAACGGGGGTCAAAGAATCAAACTCCAAAGAGGAGTTGTCATTGGCCGACACTCAACGCTGGAGAAAGCCGCGGGCCACAAATACATCGACGGTGCAAGGCCACTAGAGAGAGGGACGTTCGCAAAGCGCACACCACGAAACGAAGAAATGACGCAAGTCCCACAAAAAACCCATAATCCAAAGGGAGGAACAAAGACACAACCCACTACTTCTTTTTCCCTCAGAAGGGGAGTGGCTCATGAGAGGATGAGGAATTCCCTCGACGACAAAGGCACGAGATAAGATTGCCACCCTCATGCCCGTCGACGGGGAAAAAAATTGCGATCTCGATGGAGCTCAGACCGAGGGATGGGTTTTTCATTACCTGGACACCCAACCCTTCCGTGAGGGCATGTCGAGGAACGGTCAGGAGGGACTAGGGTGGCCAGCCCAACAGGTTGAACCGCTCTTCATCCATCCCATACTTGACCGCACCCCGACAATCTCACCTCACGGAAGTTTGAGCTACCAGGTGCACGTGCAACCACTCCCTCGACCCAACCATCAGCAAAAAAGCTCACCCAAGCAACATATCAACCGCCGCCGCCTTTTCGAGAGAACCAACTATGGAAGCCCGCACCCTTGGCCCATGCCTTCCAACGAACAAAAGACCGAGCACCACCGCTACGAATGAGTCCGAATTTATCCATCATTTTTACCAAGCACCTCAACTTTGCAGCAACTATGCCCAGTCGAACAGATCGTCGAAAGGGCTCCCAAGAAACAAGCTTCTGAACCCCCTACAAAAACACATTGGGGGTGTTAGCACTTGAAATTTCTCCTCAGGCTGAGAAAGGCAAATCTCAAAGCTACATCAAACCATTCAGCCTCGTAGCTAGCCCTACGGGGCAGGAGAAGGCTCTCTCCGGTCAATCTCGGTAAATTTTCAATGGGAAGAGATGACCAATCAAGGTAACACATATATTAGGCTAGTAAACTGATTTGAAGGTTGATTTGGGGGTTTTTTGGGTTTTTGGTGGCAAATTGAGGAGCTGCAATTTAGGGTGCGGGGATTGGACACAGTTTCTGCAGGGGGGTCTTTGGGGCAAGGTAGGAACCTGTATTGATGTCTTTAGCTGAAATGGATGATTAGGAAGAAAGAAAAGAAGGCTAAAGAGAGCAAACAATGGATTTGAATTCTCTTTAGACAGCAGAAAACATAGAAATTAAACAAATTTAAAAGTAGAGCATGGCAAGCATGAATTCTGACTTTATCACTTCATTTGTTTAATATGCAGCAGTATAGAAAGGAAATGAATCACATAAAAAAGCTTACAATAACATGAAGAAACACACCATCAACACCTGAGTCCACATGAATCCCAAAGATGACTGCAAAACCCTGGTCTTCCTTAGCCAAAAATTGCAGAGATACAAGTGATAATACAATGATAGCTTCTCCCTCAAGAGTCCAACCATGAAAATGAGCAAAAGAGTGCATAATATAGATGATCTAACCTCTTTCCCTGCCTCCATGGGTCGAGCTCACTATCCTAGGAGCTGTTTGAACAACTTCTAAACTAAGCACTACAAAATAGGCAGTCAAAACAACTTGCCTCTAAAAACTTGGAAACCAGTTCATACAGTCAATTTTACCCTTTTACATGAGAGAAACTTCTAGAAGAGTAAAACAAGAGTAAAAGTATCCAAAAAGTACCACAAGTACAGTCAAAAGGACCACCATCGACCTCAGAAAGTCAAACTGGAGCTAAACTGCAAATTCTGGGCTGAACTGGTCAAATCTGGCACAAATTCCTCAACGGGTCGCGCACATCATCCTCAACGGGTTGCGCACGTTGGAGCCCTGTTTGGAGGCCTTCCCGGTGTCAGAATGAGGTGCAGGATAGCTCGTTGGAAATGTCTCTGAGTCTACTTTCCAACCCAACTAGAATTTTTAGATTTGGAGGTCATTTGCCCTGTCAAAAGTCAATTCTCCCAAGACTACTTCTGCAGCTCAAAAAAGGGGCAGAAAGTCAAAATTTGGCTGTATTTTGACCTTTTGGAGGCCCAAAACTCCATGAAAACTCAAGGTAATGCATGGGCATATGTAACTTTGCATGACAAATCCAAAAATGCTGAGTTTTTGCAAAACGGAGCTACGATGACAAAGGGTCTCACCGAGGGTGAGACCCGTTGAGGAGCCAAAACCTGTAAATTGCCCAAAAATGCCAAAAATGAGCCAAAACTTCCAAAAAAATTTGTGCTTGGTGCTGTGAAGAGGCTAGTGAGTGTCATGATGAGTAAGAGAAGCCTCGGCCAAGATGCGGAGGGGGTTGGTCTTCTTCTTCTTCTTAAGAGCCTCGGTCAACCTTCTTTGGAACATTTTCATCTTTGCTTTACAAACGTGCATCCTAACCCAATAATAGTTTTTCATGTTCCTTAGCAGCCTTTTGTCTTGGTTGGCCTTAGCCAATAGCCTCTCCAAGTGGGCATTCTCCTGAATAAGCAATGACTCCCGGTCGCTGCGTATCCTCCATAGCTCATCAAGTTCCTTTTCCTCCTCTAATTGCTTGTTGCGCTGCTCAAGATAGTTGATAGTCCATTGAGCCATGTCAAGCTTCTGCTGTAACAAGCGGTTCTCCGCCTCTCTCTGCCTGATAATCTCATGAAGATCTGAATGTATATATGCAGGGATATGGGAAATAAGGGAAATAAGGGAAATACATGTGTGGACAAAGGGAAAATCATGGGGATTGTTTTGGGAAGTTTGTCCACAATGTCCTTTGTAATTTCATCAACTTTCCTTGTTTACAATATGCTATTAGTGAGGCCAGCTAGGGTTTACAGTTTTGTTGTTTTAGGAGGGGGTAGGGTTTTTGATTTTTTGGTGACTAGGGACAAGGGATGGCCTGCACTTTTATTTTCAACATGGCATGGGAAAATAGGGGCAAATGAACATGTGAGTGATAAGGGAAGGGAAAAACAATGTGCAAAGGGAAATCTCTTGAAACCACATAAAACCCTAGCAAATTTCAAACATCAACAAGCAGCCACTAAATGATTTTTTCATTTGCATCTTTGGAGGCTTTAAAACAAGTATGGAGGTCAATCATTCATCATCAACCAACAAAACAATTTGTAGAGAGCCTACCTCAACCCAATTTGCAAATTTGAAGAAGATTTGAGTGAGTTTGAAGTGAATTTGTAGCTTACAGCTCAACGGGTCGCGCACCTTGCCCAACGGGTCGCGCACCTCTGGCTCAACGGGTCCCGCACCTTGCAGGAGGCTTTTGGAGGCCTTCCCGGTGTCGGAATCGGGCGCATGATGGCTCGTTGGAAAGGTATTTGAGTCTAATGTCCCACACAAGTGGAATTTTTTAATTTGGAGTTGATTTGACCTGTCAAAAAGCAAATCTACCAAGACTGGTCAAAAAGTGCCAAATGAGGCTGCCTGAAAGAAGAGTACTGTTGTAGTCAACTTTTGAATGCCTTCTTCAACCCCAAATTGAGCTCATGATAGCTCATTAGAAAGCCCTTTGTGTCTAGTTATCATTTTACCCATCAAGCAAATCATTTGGCCCACCCAGCTAGGAGAAAACTTGATTTTCCCAAGGTCACTTCAGAGGTGTCTTTGATTCTCCTGAGGCAACGGTATTCTTGACATTTCTCTCAAACAATGACACCTGTGCAAAGAGTGAAGGAGGTTTTTCTTATTTGGCATGTTATGAGCAAAAACCTCTCTCATTTTTCCAAAATTCATCTTTGATTGCTCTGGAACATCATTTGAGTGCGACTTGTCCCGATGTGTGAAGCAAGGAATTTTGTCGAAATGGAGCGAGATGAAGGGGATAGGGGGCTTCTAAATTCTTGGGGAAATTTTTGGGAGTGGGGAGGGATGCTAGGAAGTAGGGGAAAGTGGAATCTCAGAGATTTAGTGAGGGGAAGGGGTCCAAAAGGGCAAAACACAGGCCCAACCTAGAAAATTGCCAGGTTGTAG
>CM062819.1:1589357655-1589390155 GCA_031772625.1 Pinus tabuliformis | reverse complement strand
CTTTTCTGACTGGATGATGAATAATTTTCCCCTACGGCCACCTCCACGCAAAGGAGGGAGGTCGAAGCGTTCCACCTCGAAATCCTTCTTCCAGATAGCCCCCACCATCGATGACTATAGTAGCAAGCCTCCTCCCCATTGGACCACGAGCGCATACACAATTGAAGCAACAAGTGCCCCACAACCCTCCCCGCAGAGAGGCCACCTAGGAGTCCACCCAGATAGCAGCAACGATGGACCTCGATCGCATGATCGCCTGCGGCAGCCTCAATGCATAGGAGACGGAAGGAAACAAAACAACAAGACCAACCAAGCCCACAACCTCTCTTAGAAATGCCCCCCGACCCTCCACGCCACATACCGAGGCCACCTAGGAGTCCACCCGCGCCAGCAGAAACGGTGGACCTCGATCACTTGACCGCTTGTGGCAACCACGATGCGAAGGCAAAGGAAGGAAGTAAATGAAAATCAAGAGGGTCACTACACAATACAAGGACACATATCCAAACAGGAGGAGGGATCGGGCAGCTCCGCACCCCACGCACCCTACGTACAGGCAACCTAGGAGATTTACCACTGCTTTACCGACCGGACGATGAATAATTTTCCCCTACGGCCACCTCCATGCAAAGGAGGGAGGTCGAAGCGTTCCACCTCGAAATCCTTCTTCCAAATAGCCCCCACCATCGATGACTATAGTAGCAAGCCTCCTCCCCATTGGACCACGAGCGCATACACAATTGAAACAACAAGTGCCCCCCAACCCTCCACGCAGAGAGGCCACCTAGGAGTCCACCCAGACAACACCAATGATGGACCTCGATCGCATGATCACCTGCGGCAGCCTCAATGAAAAGGAAACGGAAGGAAACAAAACAACAAGACCAACCGAGCCCACAACCTCTCTTAGAAATGCCCCCCGACCCTCCATGCCACGTACCGAGGCCTTCTAGGAGTCCACCCACGCCAGCAGAAATGGTGGACCTCGATCACTTGACCGCCTGTGGCAACCACGATGCGAAGGCAAAGGAAGGAATTAAATGCAAATCAAGAGGGTCGCTACACAATACAAGGACACATATCCGAATAGGAGGAGGGATCGGGCAGCTCCGCACCCCATGCACCCTATGTACAGGCAACCTAGGAGATTTCCCACAGCTTTACCGACC
This sequence comes from Pinus tabuliformis, assembly GCA_031772625.1. Classification (NCBI taxonomy): domain Eukaryota; kingdom Viridiplantae; phylum Streptophyta; class Pinopsida; order Pinales; family Pinaceae; genus Pinus; species Pinus tabuliformis. The sequence goes on along the minus strand of CM062819.1, from coordinate 1,589,388,986 downwards.
GGACGATGAATAATTTTCCCCTACGGCCACCTCCACGCAAAGGAGGGAGGTCGAAGCGTTCCACCTCGAAATCCTTCTTCCAAATAGCCCCCACCATCGATGACTATAGTAGCAAGCCTCCTCCCCATTGGACCACAAGCGCATACACAATTGAAACAACAAATGCCCATAAACGTTGTGACTTAACATTTCCAACTGCAAAAGCCTGCCACGCACGCAAGATGCAAGGGAAAAGCCGACCCCTCGATCAAACATATGGGCCAACACATCTATCAAAACCTCAAAGCCAATGTAACCACGAATGATGTGCACTTTGAAAGGAATGCCAACCCTTGACTTTACAACAAGGAGAACAGCGCCTGACATCGCCCGATGGAAAAAGCAAGCAAGAAGGAGGGTAGGTGGTTTACAACAAAAACCTTTCCACGTCCCTCTTAAATGTATGCATCTCAACCGAAAATGCCAACACAGAAAGAGTACAAGCACAAGACGCTGGCACCATAAACAGCCAAACAATGAAGAGGCTAGCCATCACAAGGAGCCACACCACAACAACCCATACAACTCCCAAACATGGAGCAGAAGGGGAATTGTTCACATATGCCTCCAAGGACAAGCATGGCCAACATTATCGCTCATGCGCTACCGAGTGGGTATGGAGAGAAGATGAAAATCAGACACCCTACAAATGACCCAAGGCCATTCTTGAGGCAAACTCGAAAAACCAACTCAATTACCAACCCACCTTTCACACGAAAAGCAAAACCCTCCACACCAAATAGGGAGGACGTGAACAATATAATGAGGAGCCAATTTCAATGGAGCCACAAATGGCTACACAGCCCAATCAAAATTCTCTATTCGCAACAACTGAGGGGGACGATAGTGACATAGGCAACGACAGAGTTTTGGGGCTTCCATCTGGGACCACAACAACGAAGGCTTAAAGGAGCACCGAGAAAACATTCAACATTCTTATCATTGGGATGGGAAAGAGGGATGGGGATGAGCATGGCCCACATTGCTGCTCATGTGCTACTGAGCGGGGATGGAGAGAAGACAAAAATTGGCCACCCTACAAATGACCCAAGGCCATCGTTCTGGCAAACCCGACAAAGCAACTCGATTACCAACCCACCTTTCACACAGAAAGAAAACCTGTCACCGGTATCTTCTGGAGGGGTACGATGGGGACCAAGATGAGCCAAGGAGCCACACCACAACAACCCATACAGCGCCAAGAACTTGGAGCACAGAAGGGGAATTGTTCATGTATGCCTCCTGGGACGAGCATGGCCAACATTACCGCTCATGCGCTACCGAGTGGGGATGGAGAAATGATGAAAATCGGACACCCTACAAACGACCCAAGGCCATCGTTCAGGCAAACCCGAAAACACAACTCGATTACCAACCCACCTTTCACACGGAAAGAAAATCTGTCACTGGTATCATCTAGAGGGGCACAAGGGGACCAAGACGAGCCAAGGAGCCAAACCACAACAGCCCCTACAGCTCCAAGAACTTGGAGAGTGGAAGGGGAATTGTTCACATATGCCTCCCAGGACGAGCATGGCCAACATTACCTCTCATGTGCTACAGAGTGGGGATGGAGAGAAGATGAAAATCGGTCGCCCTACAAATGACCCAAGGCCATCGTTCAGGCAAACTCGAAAACACAACTCGATTACCAACACACCTTTCACACGGAAAGAAAACATGTCGCTGGTGTCATCGGGAGGGGCATGAGGAGACCAAGACGAGCCAGGGAGACACACCACAACAGCCCCTATAGCTCCAAGAACTTGGAGAGCGGAAGGGGAATTATTCACATATGCCTCCCAGGCCGAGCTTGGCCAACATTACCGCTCATGCGCTACCGAGTGGGGATGGAGAGAAGATGAAAAGCGGTCGCCCTACAAATGACCCAAGGCCATCATTCAGGCAAACCTGAAAACACAACTCGATTACCAACCCACCTTTCACACGGAAAGAAAACCTCTTGCTGGTATCATCTGGAGGGGCATGCGGGGACCAAGATGACAACTCGCTTACCAACCCACCTTTCACACGGAAAGAAAACCTGTCGCTGGTATCATCCGGAGGGGACGAGGGGACCAGGACGAGCCAGGGAGCCACACCACCACAGTCCCTACAGCTCCAAGAACTTGGAGAGCGGAAGGGGAATTGTTCACATATGCCTCCCAGGATGAGCATGGCCAACATTACCGCTCATGCGCTACCGAGTGGGGATGGAGAGAAGATGAAAATCGGAAGCCCTACAAATGACCCAAGGCCATCGTTCAGGCAAACCCGAAAACATAACTCGATTACCAACCCACCTTTCACACGGAAAGAAAACCTCTTGCTGGTATCATTTGGAGGGGCACGCGGGGAACAAGACGACAACTCGATTACAAACCCACCTTTCACACAGAAAGAAAACCTGTCGCTAGTATCATCTGTAGGGGGACGAGGGGACCAGGACGAGGGAGGGAGCCACACCACAACAGCCCATACAGCTCCAAGAACTTGGAGAGCGGAAGGGTAATTATTCACATATGCCTCCCAGGACGAGCATGGCCAACATTACCGCTCATGTGCTACCGAGTGGGGATGGAGAGAAGATGAAAATTGGAAGCCCTACAAACAACCCAAGGCCATCGTTCAGGCAAACCTAAAAACACAACTCGATTACCAACCCACCTTTCACACGGAAAGAAAACCTCTTGCTGGTATCATCTAGAGGGGCACACGGGGACCAAGACGACAACTCGATTACAAACCTACCTTTCACACGGAAATAAAACCTGTCGCTGGTATCATCTGGAGGGGGATGATGGGACCAAGACGAGCCAGGGAGCCACACCACAACAGCCCATACAGCTCCAAGAACTTGGAGAGGGGAAGGGGAATTGTTCACATATGCCTCCCAGGATGAGCATGGCCAACATTACCGCTCATGCGCTACCGAGTGGGGATGGAGAGAAGGTGAAAATCGGAATCCCTACAAACAACCCAAGGCCATCGTTCAAGCAAACCCAAAAACACAACTCAATTACCAACCCACCTTTCACATGGAAAGAAAACCTGTCACTGGTATCATCTGGAGGGGCACGCAGGGACCAGGACAAGCCAGGGAGCCACACCACAACAGCCCATACAACTCCAAGAACTTGGAGAGCAGAAGGGGAATTTTTCACATATGCCTCCCAAGACGAGCGTGGCCAACATTACCGCTCATGTGCTACTGAGTGGGGATGGAGAGAAGATGAAAATCGGTAACCCTACAAACGACCCAAGGCCATCGTTCAAGCACACGCAAAAACACAACTCAATTACCAACCCACCTTTCACACGGAAAGAAAACATGTCACTGGTATCGTCTGGAGGGGCACGAGGGGGACCAGGACGAGCCAGGGAGCCACACCACAACAGCCCATACAGCTCCAAGAACTTGGAAAGTAGAAGGGGAATTGTTCACATATGCCTCCCAAGACGAGCGTGGCCAACATTACTGCTCATGCGCTACCGAGTGGGGATGGAGAGAAGATGAAAATCGGCCACCCTACAAACGACCCAAGGCCATCGTTCAGGCAAACACGAAAACACAATTCGATTACGAACCCACCTTTCACACGGAAAGAAAACTTGTCGCTCGGATGATCTGGAATTTGCATGGGCCCCCGCACGACCGAAATGAAGCGACAAGGGAGAGCCAGGCAAACGAGCAGCATGAACATGCACAAAGCCAACCTCGGGTCACAACTTAGCATTTCTGATACGGGCTCGTTGGCCCGTGCATGCACTCGCCCGAACAAATTTGCATGGGTGCCCCGCACAACCGAAACAAAGCGACAAGGGAGAGCTAGGCAAACGAGCTGCACGAATGTGAATAAAGCCAACCTCGGGTCACAACTTAGCATTTTTTGATATGGGCTCGTTCACCCGGGCGTGCCCTCGCCCAAACTATTTAACAAGTACGCCCTCACACGACCCGCCCGAACGACCGAAACGAAGCGACAAGGGAGAGTCAGGCAAACAAGCTGCACGAACGTTCACAAAGCCAACCTTGGGTCACAACTTAGCATTTTTTATACGGGCTCGTTCGCTCGGGCGCGCCCTCGCCCGAACGACCCGCCCGAACGAGTTCACATGGCCACCCTCAACCGACCCGCACGAACGATCTTGCATGGGCGCCCGAACGACCGAAACAAAGCGACAAGGGAGAGTCGGGCAAACGAGCTACACGAATGTGCACAAAGCCAACCTCAGGTCACAACTTATCATTTTTGATACGAGCTCGTTCGCCCGGGCGTGCCCTCGCCCGAACGACCTGCCCGAACGAGTTCACACGGACGCCCTCAAACGACCCGCCCGAACGATTTTGCATGGGCGCCTGAACGACCGAAACGAAGTGACAAGGGAGAGCCGGGCAAATGAGTTGCACGAACGTACAAGAAACCAACCTCGGGACACAACTTAGCATTTTTGATACGGGCTCATTCGCCCGGGCGCGCCCTCGGCCGAACGACCCACCCGAACGGGTTCACACGGGCACCCTCAAACGACCCGCCCGAACGATTTTGCATGGGTGCCTGAATGACCGAAACGAAGCGACAAGGGAGAGCCGGGCAAATGAGCTGCACGAACATGCACAGAGCCAACCTCGGGTCACAACTTAGCATTTTTGATGCGGGCTCGTTCGCCCGAGCACGCCCTCGCCCGAACTACCCACCAAAAGAGTTCACAGGGGCGCCCTCAAACGACCCGCCCGAACGATTTTGCATGGGCGCCCGAACCACCGAAACGAAGTGACAAGGGAGAGCCGGGAAAACAAGCTGCACAAACGTGCACAAAGCCAACCTCGGGTCACAACTTAGCATTTTTGAAATGGGCTCATTCGCCCGGGCACGCCCTCGCCCGAACGACCCGCCCAAACGAGTTCACATGGGCGCCCTCAAACGACCCGCCCGAATGAACGAAACGAAGCGACAAGGGAGAGCCGGGCAAATGAGCTGCACGAACTTGCACAAAGCCAACCTCGGGTCACAACTTAGCATTTTTTATACGGGCTCATTCGCCCGGGCACACCCTCGCCTGAACGACCCGCCCGAACGAGTTCACACAGGCGCCCTCAAACAACCCGCCCGAACGAACAAAACGAGGCGACAAGGGAGAGCCAGGAAAACGAGCTGCACGAACATGCACAAAGCCAACCTCGGGTCACAACTTAGCATTTTTGATACGGGCTCCTTCGCCCGAGCACGCCCTCGCCCGAACGAGTTCACACGGGCACCCTCAAACGACCCGCCCGAACGATTTTGCATGGGCGCCCGAACGACCAAAACGAAGCGACAAGGGAGATCCGGGAAAACGAGCTGCACGAACGTGCACAAAGCCAACCTCGGGTCACAACTTAGCATTTTTGATACGGGCTCGTTTGCCCGGGCACGCCCTCGCCCGAACAACCCGCCCGAACGAGTTCACACGGATGCCCTCAAACGACCCGCACGAACGATTTTGCATGGGTGCCCGAACGACCGAAACGAACCGACAAGGGAGAGCCAGGCAAACGAGCTGCACGAACGTGCACAAAGCCAACCTCGTGATCCGGATTTAAACAGGAACGCAACAAATTACAGAGATAACCATATACACAAAGATGCAGTGGAAATAATACTTCATTTCATTAATGGAAAATACTGAAATATGCTTACAAACAGAAATGGCAATAAACTAGCTAGGGCGATGGTAGCTTATCTCTGAGAAGAGATGTGATGGCTACATGCCTCTGAACTGTGTTACAATGAGGCTCGAAGGCCTATTTATTGTTGAGAAACAATGGAAAAACCCTTAACATTCCAAAACCTAACCCTAGGAGATGAAACGCCAAACTGTGGGCCCCGTTTGGGGGTAAGTTGGTACATCAACTTCCCGGGGTCGTAACTTTGGCATATGATCTCCGTTTGACGCGTACAATAGCTCATTAGAAAGATCTATCCGAGCACTATCATTGTTGGAACGGGTGTGGCCCTCGGATTCCCCAAAAAACGTCGTTTAGGGCCTCAAAACGGCTCCGGAAGTTCAGGACCCGAAAAACTGCTAAAAATAGTAAGTTGTGCTACAATTAAGGAAACTGAAAATGCTGAGAAAGACAATGGTGGGGGTCCAGGTGGACTTGGCAGGTGGCCACCAATATCCACCTGGATCATTCCTCCCCCCTTAGGAAGCAATGGTCCCCATTGCGTTGAGCTCCTCCATGAGATGAGGAAACTTCTGCTGAACTTGTTCCCTGGTGAGCCACTTGCCCTGCTGAAGGAGTTGGCCCGCTTTGACAACTCGATACAGTTGGATATTCTGTTGGCGAGTGTTCTTGATCTGTGTGTCCATGATCCGATCAGTTGCAGCTTGTTCCATGCAATCTGGATTTAATTCTGTGGGTTTGAGCTGTTCTGCAATGTCGGATGTGTCTAGCAATGGTGGAAAGTATGGCCGAAGGCGGTCCACATTGAATACTGGGTGCAGGCCAAGGAATGGGGGAATGCTGAGCTCAAATGCATTGTCTCCCATAGCCTTAGTAATGGTGTAAGGACCATATCGGAGTGGTCTCAATTTCCGATAGGCTCCAGTAAGGCGTTCCTTTTGCAAATGCAACCAGACTTTGTCGCCCACCTGAAACTTGTGTGGCACCCGATGTTGATCATGTCGCTGCTTGTACTTGGCATTTGATTTCTCAAGAATGTCATGGACCTGCTGGCGAATATGTTGGATGCGCTCAATGAAGCTGGTGGCCTTATCTGTTTCGGACTGGACATGAGCTGAATTCATGTGAGTAGCTGCAAGTGGCATGGCCACATCAATGGGGCATAGTGGCTGGAATCCCAAACCCACCTGAAAAGGGCTATGGCCAGTGGAGCTGTGAAGAGCTCGGTTGTAGCTGTGCTGAACGTAGGGGAGGCTCTCGTCCCATGTGCGTGGATGCTTTGAGTTATACATGCGCAGAATGTGCACAATCATCCTATTGACAACCTCTGTCTGGCCATCAGTTTGAGGATGGAAGGCTGTGGACTTCGTGAGTTTGGTGTCCAGCATTGACCAGAGACTGGACCAAAAGGTGCTGAGAAACCGACTGTCCCGATCTGAGATGATAGACTGTGGGATCCCAAAGTGCACCCACACTCGTTCAAAGAAGAGTTTAGCAGTGGCTTCTGCTGTGATATTCTTCTTGCAGGCCATCATAATGGCCATCTTTGAGAACCTGTCGACGACCACAAAAACACAGTCATTTCCATGCTTAGTGGAAGGAAGGCCTGACATGTAATCCATGGAGATGGATTCCCAAGGTCGACTAGGGGTAGGCAACGGGGTATAGAGGCCTTGCTTCTTAATGGTCGGTTTGGCAATGGCACAGGCAGTACATGATCGGATGTACTTCCCAACATCCTGTCGAAGATTCGGCCAATAGAAATAGTTTTGCAGTACTGCCACTGTTTTCTCGACCCCGAAATGCCCAGCAGCCCGACTGTAGTGTGCTTCCCAAATCATCTTGGCACGCTCGCTTGAAGGAACACAAAGGTGACCGAGGTGGCATAATAGGGCATCCTGGAGGTGAAAATCTGCAACCTGCCGACCCTCCAAGAGTGTCTGGTATGTGTGGCCGAATTCTGGGTCGCTTTTGTAGAGAAGTGGCCAATCAGAAGTCTCGTGCCCGCAAGAGTTGAGCACGGTGGTTAGCGCCATGATCGGTGGTCGACTGAGGCAATCTGCAACATTATTGGTGCTGCCCTTTTTATACTTGATATTCAAGTGAAACTGTTGCAGGTATGTAGACCACTTCTGATGGCGATCATTCTGCAATTTCCCTTGGGTCTGTATGAACTGCAGAGGTCGGTGGTCTGTGTGGATGACCGTTTCCTTCCCCAAAATGTAATGCTTCCATTGTCGGCAGGCCTGTACAATGGAATACATCTCTTTATCATAAGTGGGGTACTTCCGGACTGTGTCTGAAAGTGTTTCACTGTGATATGCCACTGGATGTCCATGTTGAGTAAGGACTGCCCCAATAGCATAGTCAGAGGCATCTGTCTCGACCTCAAATGGTTGTTGTAAATCTGGTAACGCGAGCACTGGTGCCGTGCAGAGGCGATCCTTCAACTCCCTGAATGCCTTCTGTTGAGATTCAGACCAAAAGAATTTTGCTTTCGCCCCGCCCTTGGTGACTTGACTCAAGGGCCAAGAAATATGAGAAAATCCCAACACAAACCTGCGGTAGAAGTTGGCAAGACCTAGAAAGCTGCGGAGCTCTGTTAGAGTGGTTGGAGAGGGCCAATCCCGAATGACTTGGACCTTGGCTGGATCGACATGCACCCCCTGTTCATCAATGATGTATCCCAGATACTGAACCTCGGTCATGCCAAAAGTGCATTTCTCCAAATTGGCACATAGCTTGTGTTGCCGCAGTGTTTGGAGAACCTGTCGGATGTGGTGGAGGTGCTCTTCCCAACTCTGGCTGAAGATCAGAATGTCATCCAAGTATACTACTACAAAGGAGTTGGTGAATGGCCGCAAGATGTCATCCATTAGCCTCATAAAGGTTGCAGGAGCATTCGTCAATCCGAAAGGCATGACCAACCATTCGAAGAGGCCCTCCTTGGATTTGAAGGCAGTCTTCCACACATCTGAGGGTTCAATTGGTACCTGGTGATATCCTGACTTCAGATCGATCTTGCTGAAATATTTCGCCCCCTTTAGTTGGTCTAGGAGGTCATCAATCCGCGGGATCGGGTACCTATTACGGACAGTGATCTTGTTCAGCGCCCGATAGTCAATACAGAGTCTCCACGTCCCATCCTTCTTCTGTACCAACACTATCGGGCTCCCACAGGGCGAAGAACTCGGACGGATGTGACCTTTCTGCAGGAGCTCCTGAATCTGCCTCTTGATTTCATTGTTCTCCAGAACGGAGCGCCGATAAATTGGTCCATTGGGTAGCGGCGCACCTGGGGTCAGATCGATGGAGTGCTTGACTTGACAGTGCAGAGGAACCCCTGCCGGGGAGGTGAAGATGTCTTCGTACTCCTCCACAATCTTGTCCATCTGTAGCTGCCGTGCAGAGGGACCCCGTTTGGAGGCCGCGGCCACTGTCTTCTTCTTCCCTTGAGGGCGTATCATCAGGAAAACAAATTTCCTGGTTTTGGAAATGATCTTACTGCATTGTTTTGCAGTAATCAAAGAGATGGCGGCAGGTGGTGCTACCTCTGGTATCCTGAACAACTTATTTCCCAATGTAATAATAACAGCACGGGGCCTTGATTCATACACAGCATGTCGCTTCCACAAGTATGGTTGTCCTAGTAATACATCACAAACTTCAAGGGGAGCAATGTCACACAATACCTCATCCGTGAAGGGCTTGATGTTGTATGGAAGGCGACACTGCTGGCTCACGCGAAGATCTCGCCCTTGGTGAAGCCACCCAATGGTGTATGGTTGTGGATGTGCTGTGGTCGGTAAGCCCAACCGCTTCACGACCTCTGCCGAAATGAGGTTCTTTTGACTCCCGCTATCAACAATGAACTGTATCGGGGAGCCCTTTACCCACATCTGGGAGTGGAAGAGACGCTCCTCCTCCTCTGGATCTTCGGGTTCATTTTTCTGGATCTTTGCGGTAGCAACAGTGGCGCTGGGATCCGCATCAATGATCTGCTTCCCTTTTTCATACCCCTTATCGGGTTCTGACTCAGAGTCGGAACATGCATCTGATTCTGAAACCTTTAGCTCAGCCACCAGTGACTGCTTGGCCCGACACTCACTTGTGTTGTGAGTGGAGCTCTTATGGAACTCGCACCATTTTCCAGTGTCCTTTCTCGGCTTCGCGGCGTTGTTCTTTGCTTGCAGCTTCGGCTGGTTGTCTTGGGCTGTCCCGCCTTGGCTTTGTCCTTTGTTCTGTGGTTTAGGGGCACCTTTCCCCTGCTTTGGATTCGCAGATCCAAAGTCTCGCTTCTTTTGTTTAAACTTCTGCTCGACCTTGACGGCATACCGGTATGCTGCGCCGAGCGAGGGGATGTTTAGGAACTGTATTTCTTCCTGGATGTACTTGTGCAGGCAGCCACGGTATTTGAGTATCAAATGTTGCTCCGAATCCTTGATACCCAACTTTGTGCGAAGGGTATGGAAAAGATTGGTGAACTCCGGCACGTCTTGGTCCCTTCCCTGCCGCAGCGTGGTCCACTTTATGTATTCATCCTCATAGCTTCCGACAGGGTAGTACTGCTCCTTGATGGCATCCCGGAACGAATCCCAGGTGGGTGCGGCTGAAAATAGTGAGCCAGTACTTTCATCCTTCTGCTCGCAGTAGGTTTCCCACCAGTCCTTGACGTGGGGGGCTGCTTTGAGAAGAGCAAAAACAATCTTTTCCCGACTCGAAAATTCATGAACAGAAAAATAACCCTCTAGCAGATTTAACCATTTATCTACGGCATCGGCGTCTATCTGACCCTCGAATATGGGGATTTCAAAATTAACTTGTACCTTAAAGGGTGTGGCGTTTCCAGAGGAGCTGCTGGAAGCCGATGCGCCGCTTCTGGGTAGCCGCTGAAGGATCTGCGCAAAGTTGTCCATCATCGCGTTCCGTTGTCGCTCGAGCGCTTCTTCGAGCAAGATTTTGATGGGATCTCCTGCCCCCTCGTCTTTCTTCTCGTCCGCCATGGGAGGCCGTCGGGATTTGCGAGGCTGGTCTTGCAAAGGTTCAACCAGTTCAAGCCCTAACTCCTTATATCCCGACCTTGTTGGGGACATGCAAAGAAAAACAGAGAAAAAGCAGACCGCTCTGATACCACTGATCCGGATTTAAACAGGAACGCAACAAATTACAGAGATAACCATATACACAAAGATGCAGCGGAAATAATACTTCATTTCATTAATGGAAAATACTGAAATATGCTTACAAACAGAAATGGCAATAAACTAGCTAGGGCGATGGTAGCTTATCTCTGAGAAGAGATGTGATGGCTACATGCCTCTGAACTGTGTTACAATGAGGCTCGAAGGCCTATTTATTGTTGAGAAACAATGGAAAAACCCTTAACATTCCAAAACCTAACCCTAGGAGATGAAACGCCAAACTGTGGGCCCCGTTTGGGGGTAAGTTGGTACATCAACTTCCCGGGGTCGTAACTTTGGCATATGATCTCCGTTTGACGCGTACAATAGCTCATTAGAAAGATCTATCCGAGCACTATCATTGTTGGAACGGGCAACACCAGTCCATTCCATGGACTCGTGTTGCCCTCAGATTCCCCAAAAAACGTCGTTTAGGGCCTCAAAACGGCTCTGAAAGTTCAGGACCCGAAAAACTGCTAAAAATAGTAAGTTGTGCTACAATTAAGGAAACTGAAAATGTTGAGAAAGACAATGGTGGGGGTCCAGGTGGACTTGGCAGGTGGCCACCAATATCCACCTGGATCACCTCGGGTCACAACTTAGCATTTTTGATACAGGCTCGTTCACCCAGGCACGCCCTCGCCCGAACGAGTTCACACGGAAGCCCTCAAACGACCCGCCCTAATGACCAAAACGAAGCGACAAGGGAGAGCTAGGCAAACGAATTGCACGAACGTGCACAAAGCCAACCTCGGGTCACAACTTAGCATTTTTTATACGGGCTCGTTCGCCCGGGCGCGCCCTCGTCCGAACGAGTTCACACGGGCGCCCTCAAACGACCCGCTCGAACGATTTTGCATGGGCGCCCGAACGACCGAAACGAAGCGACAAGGGAGAGTCGGGCAAACGAGCTGCACGAACGTGCACAAAGCCAACCTCGGGTCACAACTTAGCATTTTTTATATGGGCTCGTTCGCCCGGGCGCGCCCTCGCCCGAACGAGTTCACACGGGTGCCCTCAAACGACCCGCCCAAACGATTTTGCATGGGCACCCGAACCACCGAAACTAACCGACAAGAGAGAGTCGGGCAAACGAGCTGCACGAACGTGCACAAAGTCAACCTCGGGTCACAACTTAGAATTTTCGATACGGACTCGTTCGCCCGGGCACGCCCTCGCGCGAACGACCCGCCCGAACGAGTTCACACGAATGCCCTCAAACGACCCCCCCGAACGACCGAAACAAAGCAACAAGGGAGAGCCGGGCAAACGAGTTGCACGAACGTGCACAAAGCCAACATCGGGTCACAACTTAACATTTTTGATACGGGCTCGTTCGCCCGGGCGCGCCCTCACCTGAACGACCCTGTAAGGCCTTCGGGAGAAGAGTGCGACGAGCACCGGCAAGTTGTGCACGAGAGCGGGCGCGCGGGCGGGCGCACGGGCGCACGGAGGAAATGTGCGACAGGTGCGACATTATGTGCGAAGGAATGCGACGATATATGCAACGTTAGGGAAACCACTTATGCGACTAAGTGTTGGGCTAACGCATATATATATGATGGTTAAAGAATGTGCAAAGCCAACTTGTAAAAATAAACATGTGGGCATGCGTTGACAACTTTGGGGGTCGGCCATGGAGCTACACACCCCTTGAAACCTACGCAAGGTTTGGTATATATGTGAGGAGCTTTAAGCTCATTTGAACAACAAACTCTCATCACTTCTACGCATAAGGAAGAGGAGTAAGTCTGCGCAAGCGGAGATAGGAGATGCGCACATCTCATGCGCACTATCCAAGCACAGATTTGGTATATTCTTGTGTCGGCTGAGGTGCAGGCAAGTGTGTCGGGGTTCGGTTTGTATGCAGATTTGTGCAGGACTTGGTAGAGAGGAATAAGTGGCTCGGGTGATCACTTCTCTTTGTGCAAGGGTGCACATGATTGTAAAAGCAGGTTCCTTATCTTTGTAAATTTGTCTGTGTGAGACTTGGTTCGGCCAAGACACACTTGTTGTAAATCTGATATTCTTAATAAAATTGTCGGGCAGACTCACATTACAGGGAGTTGCCCCTCCCCTTTATACTTGTTGCAATTGTTATTGTTCTCCGTATAATTTCATGATGATAATGAATGAGTATGGGCTTCATTAAGTATAAAGGATAATTGCTTTTACGTAGTTGCGAAACACAAGCTAAGTATGTTAATGTGAAAGTAGGCATAGTCCACGAATGTTAGTATTGGTGAAAAGAAAGCGTTCGGTGGTGCCGCACCTTGCTACAAGCGGTTGGAAGACTACCGCAAGTGTAGGGGCGTGACAGGTGGTATCGGAGCTTCGGTTCGGTGAAGCTGTTGAGCAGGGTTGCTCGTGACAGGTACTTGCAAGTGAAGGAATCCGTTTCACACGAAGTGGAACAAGGGTTGGTTCAGGTTGCAGGTGACTCGGTGAACATGCAGAAGGCTTAAAAGGCAGTGGTGGTAGATGAACCTATGAAAGGTGAATCTAGCCATAGTTAAGTTAAAGCTCTCCGGTACGAAGTGTTGGAACATATGAGTCGATGGAGTTCTGAATGGGTTTCGATGAAGGCCGAGAACATGAAGATTCGAGAGAGTTGTTCGGAACTAAAGAGGGAACTTGAAGAACTCAATAGCCAATGCGGAAGTACGAAAGATGTTGAACTCAAGGAACTTGATGAGGAGATCCAACGAAGTGGTCTTGATCTTCAAGAGCTCTTTGATGAAAGAGCCCGGTTGAGGAAGGAAAGTGCCAGGGTGGAAGACGAAATCAAGAAAATTGAGGAAGAGATAAAGAAGAAGCTTCTTGGTAAGAAGGTTGCTGTGATTGAGCAGGAAGAGCTCGACTACATTAACAGGTTGGGAACTCACTACCGAGAACATCCAGAGGACATTCGGAAGTTTAGTTCTATGAACTTGGTCAGTGGACACTTTGTTGGTGCACTTGAGCAAGATGTGATGAAGGGCAAGCTTGAAGGAAGTTAAGCTGGGCTAGGATCGAGTTGCTTAGAGGAGCCAAGCAAGGAGGTGAAGTACCTTAGGAGGAATGTCAAGATGGAGCATGAGCCAATTAACACTTCTGAGGCTGAATTCTTGAAGAAGGTTGCTGATGTGAGGCGCAAGACAAAGCCAACAAAGGGAGGTAATTCCTTGAAGTTAATTTTTGTCCAAGTGACCGTGAAGGGCAAGAGATTTGCAGCTTTGGTGGATACAGGGGCTACTCATAGCTTCGTAAGCAGGAAGGCAGCAAAGTCTTTTGGGAAGAAAGCAAAGATGGAGAGGGAATGGAGTGCTTTCAAAGCAGTCAACTCTACCATTAGAGTTGTTGATGGGGTGTTGAAGGACACTCAGGTAAAAGTAGGATCGTGGTTTGGAAATTTGGACTTGAGAGTTGTGGACATGGATGATCATTCTATGGTGTTGGGGCTGGACTTTATGGAGCTTGCACAAGCCATACCAATGGTGGATCGGGACATTCTCTTGATCACAGCTGAAGGGAAGACCATGATGGTATCGATGAATAGAAGGAGTTGCTTGGGGTATAGACCAAGGATGGCTTCTATGACTTTGTATCCCAAAGACCTGAATGTGAAGCATGAGGATGTGGAGCAAAGAGGACTTGGGAGTGTGACTCGAATAATGAAGGAAAGGAAACTTGTTGACTTCGTTGCAAGAGCTGGAAAGAAGAATGAAGGAAGTGAGAAGAAAACCTGACGAACATGGAGACACTTGTTGGGAGCATCTTCTACTGATGATCTTCACAATGGAGCTACAAATGAAGGGAGCCCGAGTGCTACTTCAGAGGCAGTGGTTGATGAGGATTATGGAGGTAGAGATCTTGTCAGGATAGTGGACTTTTGTAGATATGCTATGGGCATATATGACTTTCAGTTGACAAAGGACAAGCTAGGTGAGCTTGGATGTACATGTGAGGAGATTGAGGCTTTGCATAGATACTTGAGGACACAACATCAATCTGACACATGGGTGGATGAGAGTCAGGGAGGAAACTTCCTGGCCTTCCTTTCTCTTTAGATAACCTTGGAGGAAGGTTGGTGTGGAGGCCTTGGTAGGGAGGAACCACACCAACTTTACAAGGGGCCTTGGAGGAGGCTTCTCTATGACAGATGCAGACTTGGATGAAGATGGCCAGAGGTTGAGATGGAATCTACATGGGTTGGACATCATAGGCAGCTAGAGTCATGGACTTCAGTTTGGTTATATGGAGCATGTTGCAGATGAGATGGAGTTTCCATGGACCTGAGCAAGGGATGATTGATAGATTCTTGATGAGTCCAAGATGTAGCAGAAGTCAGGGAAAGACTTGTGATGACATAAGGATGTGAATTTTTATGGTTTGGGCGTATGGTTGGACTGATCACCCAACTAGCTTGAGTCATGAGGGGTACCAATGTGCAGAGATATGTTGGCATTAGTCGAGACATGGTGACACATATGTGTTGGCATCTGACAGGGAGACTACATGGAGGAGGGACACATGATGAAGACAAGAGGTCAGCAATCATGGATCAAGAAGATATCTGATGGAGAGCATACCGTTGAGGTGCATACCTTGGTATGGTGAGCTTGGTGGCAGCTGATCATTGAGCCGCGACATAGTGGAGAAGAGTCTCTACATATGTTGCAAGGATGTTTGCCTTACAAAGAGGAGTTCACATCACGGATGAGTGATGATCTTGGTGGATGGATACCGGGATGGTATGTTGTCGAGGACGACAACGATTTCAGGTGGAGGAGGATGTAAGGCCTTCGGGAGAAGAGTGCGACGGGCACCGGCGAGTCATGCACGAGAGCAGCCATGCAGGCAGGTGCATGGGCGCGTGGAGGAAATGTGCGACGAGTGCGACATTATGTGCGAAGGAATGCGACGTTAGGGAAAACACTTATGTGACTAAGTGTTGGGCTAACGCATATATATACGATAGTTAAAGAATGTGCAAAGCCGACTTGTAAACATAAACATGTGGGCATGCGTTGACAACTTTGGGGGTCGGCCATGGGGCTGCACACCCCTTGAAACCTACGCAAGGTTTGGTATATATGTGAGGAGCTTTAAGCTCATTTGAACAACAAACTCTCATCACTTCTACGCATAAGGAAGAGGACTAAGTCTGCGCAAGAGGAGATAGGAGATCCGCACATCTCATGCACACTATCCAAGCACAGATTTGGTATATTCTTATGCTGGTTGAGGTGTAGGCAAGTGTGCCGGGGTTCGGTTTGTATGCAAATTTGTGCAGGACTTGGTAGAGAGGAATAAGTGGCTCAGGTGAGCACTTCTCTTTGTGCAAGGGTGCACATGATTGTAAAAGTAGGTTGCTTATCTTTGTAAATTTGTCTAAGTGTGGGACTTGGTTCGGCCAAGACACACTTGTGTTGTAAATCTGATATTCTTAATAAAATTGTCGAGCAGACTCACATTACGGGGAGTTGCCCCTCCCCTTTATACTTGTTGCAATTGTTATTGTTCTTAGTATAATTGCATGATGATAATGAATGAGTATGGGATTCATTAAGTATAAAGGATAATTGCTTTTACTTAGTTGCGAAACACAAGCTAAGTATGTTAATGTGAAAGTAGGCGTAGTCCACGAATGTTAGTATTGGTGAAAAGAAAGCGTTCGGCGGTGCCGCACCTTGCTACAAGCGGTTGGAAGACTACTGAAGGTGTAGGGGCATGACAGACCCGCCCGAACGAGTTCACACGGGCGCCCTCAAACAACCCGCCCGAACGAGTTCACACGGGCACCCTCAAACAACCCGCCCGAACGAGTTCACACGGGCGCCCTCAAACGACCCGCCCAAAAGATTTTGCATGGGCGCCCGAACGAGTTCACACGGGCGCCCTCAAACGACCCACCCGAAAGATTTTGCATGGGCGCCCGAACGCCCAAAACGAACCGACAAGGGAGAGCGAGGAAAACGAGCTGCACGAACGTGCACAAAGCCAACCTCGGGTCACAACTTAGCATTTTTGATATGGGCTCGTTCGCCCGGGCGGGCCCTTGCCTGAACGACCTGCCTGAATGAGTTCACACAGACACCCTCAAACGACCCACCCAAATGATTTTGCATGGGCGCCCGAACGACCGAAACGAACCGACAAGGGAGAGCCGAGCAAACGAGCTGCACGAATGTGCACAAAGCCAACCTCGGGTCACAACTTAGCATTTTTGATACGGGCTCGTTCGCCCGGGCGCGCCCTCGCCCGAACGAGTTCACACGGACGCCCTCAAACGACCCGCCCGAACGACCGAAATGAAGCGACAAGGGAGAGCCGGGCAAACGAGCTGCACGAATGTGCACAAACCCAACCTCGGGTCACAACTTAGCATTTTTGATACGCGATCGTTCACCTGGGCGAGCCCTCGCCCAAATGACCCGCCCGAACAAGTTCACACGGGCGCCCTCAAACGACCCGCCCGAACGATTTTGCATGGGTGCCCGAACGACTGAAACAAACCGACAAGGGAGAGCCGGGCAAACGAGCTGCATGAACGTGCACAAAGCCAAGGGTCACAACTTAGTATTTTTGATACGGGCTTGTTCGCCCAGGCGCGCCCTCGCCCGAACGAGTTCACACGGTCGCCCTCAAACGACCCGCCCGAATGACTCGCTCGAACGAGTTCACACGGGCGCCCTCAAATGACATGCCCGAACGATTTTGCATGGGCGCCCGAACGACCGAAACGAAGCGATAAGGAAGACCCGAGCAAACGAGCTGCAAGAACGTGCACAAAGCCAACCTCGGGTCACAACTTAGCATTTTTTATACGGGCTCGTTCACCCGGTCGCGCCCTCACCCGAACGACCCGACTAAACGAGTTCACACGGGCGCACTCAAACGACCCACCCGAACGATTTTGCATGGGCACCCGAACGACTGAAACGAAGCGACAAGGGAGAGTTGGGCAAACGAGCTGCATGAACGTGCACAAAGCCAACCTCGGGTCACAACTTAGCATTTTTTATACGGGCTCGTTCGCCCGGGCGTGCCCTCGCCCGAACGACCCGCCCGAACGAATTCACATGGGCGCCCTCAAACAACCAGCCCGAACGAGTTCACACGGGCGCCCTCAAACGACCCGCCCAAACGACCCACCCAAACGAGCTCACACGGGCGCCCTCAAACGACCCGCCCGAATGAGTTCACATGGGCGCCCTCAAACGACCCGCCCGAATGATTTTGCATGGGCGCCCGAACGCCCGAAACGAAGCAACAAGGGAGAGCCGAGCAAACGAGCTGCACGAGCGTGCACAAAGCCAACCTCGGGTCACAACTTAGCATTTTTTATACGGGCTCGTTCGCCCGGGCGCGCCCTTGCCCGAATGACCCGCCCGAACGAGTTCACACGGGCGCCCTCAAACGACCCGCCCGAACGATTTTACATGGGCGCCCGAACGACCGAAATGAAGCGACAAGGGAGTGCCGGGCAAATGAGCTGCACGAACGTGCACAAAGCCAACCTCGGGTCACAACTTAGCATTTTTTATACGGGCTCGTTCGCCCGGGCGCGCCCTCACCCGAACGACCCGCCCAAACGAGTTCACACGGGCGCCTTCAAACGACCCGCCCGAACGATTTTGCATGGGCGCCCAAACGACCGAAACTAACCGACAAAGGAGAGCCGGGCAAATGAGCTGCACGAACGTGCACAAAGCCAACCTCGGGTCACAACTTAGAATTTTTGATACGGGCTCATTCGCCCAGGCGCGCACTCGCCCGAACGACCCGCCCCAACGAGTTCACACGGACGCCCTCAAACGACCCGCCCGAACGACAGAAACGAAGCGACAAGGGAGAGCTGGTCAAACGAGCTGCACGAACGTGCACAAAGCCAACATCGGGTCACAACTTAACATTTTTGATACGGGCGCGTTCGCCCGGGCGCGCCCTCGCTCGAACGACCCGCCCGAACGACCCGCTCGAACGACCTGCCCGAACGAGTTCACACGGGCGCCCTCAAACGACCCGCCCGAATGAGTTCACACCGGCGCCCTCAAACGACCCGCCCGAACGATTTTGCATGGGTGCCCGAACGACTGAAACGAACCGACAAGGGAGAGCCGGGCAAACAAGTTGCACGAACGTGCACAAAGCCAACCTCGGGTCACAACTTAGCATTTTTGATACGGGCTCGTTCACCTGGGCACGCCCTCGCCCGAACGACCCACCCGAACGAGTTCACACGGACGCCCTCAAACAACCCGCCCGAACGATTTTGCATGGGCGCCCGAACGACCGAAACGAACCGACAAAGGAGAGCCGGGCAAACGAGCTACACGAACATGCACAAAGCCAACCTCGGGTCACAACTTAGCATTTTTGATACGGGCTCATTCGCCCGGGTGCGCCCTCGCCCGAATGACCCGCCTGAACGAGTTCACACGGACGCCCTCAAACGACCCGCCCGAACGACCGAAACGAAGCGACAAGGGAGAGCCGGGGAAACGAGCTGCACGAACGTGCACAAAGCCAACCTCGGGTCACAACTTAGCATTTTTGATACGGGCTCGTTCACCCGAGCGCGCCCTCGCCCGAACGACCCCTCCCGAACGAGTTCACACGGGCACCGTCAAACGACCTGCCCGAACGATTTTGCATGGGCGCCCGAACGACCGAAACGAACCGACAAGGGAGAGCCCGCAAACGAGGTGCACGAACATGCACAAAGCCAAGGGTCACAACTTAGCATTTTTGGTACGGGCTCGTTCGCTTGGGCGCGCCCTCGCCCAAACGACCCGCCTGAACGAGTTCACATAGGCGCCCTCAAACGACCCGCCCGAACGAGTTCACACGGGCACCCTCAAACGACGCGCCTGAACGACCGAAACGAAGCGACAAGGGAGATCCGGGCAAACGAGCTGCACGAACGTGCACAAAGCCAACTTCGGGTCACAACTTAGCATTTTTTATATGGGCTCGTTCGCCCAGGCGCGCCCTCGCCCAAACGAGTTCACATGGGCGCCCTCAAACGACCCGCCCGAACGATTTTGCATGGGCGCCTGAATGACTGAAACAAAGCGACAAGGGAGAGTCGGGAAAACCAGCTGCACGAACGTGCACAAAGCCAACCTCGGGTCACAACTTAGCATTTTTTATACGGGCTCGTTCGCCCGGGCGCGGCCTCGCCCGAACGACCCGCCCGAACGAGTTCACACGGGCGCCCTCAAACGACCTGCCCGAACGAGTTCACACGGGCGCCCTCAAATGACCTGCCCGAACAAGTTCACACGGGCGCCCTCAAACGACCCAATCGAATGAGTTCACACAGTCGCCCTCAAACGACCCGCCCGAACAAGTTCACACGGGCGCCCTCAAATGACCCGCCCGAACGATTTTGCATGGGCGCCCGAACGACCGAAACGAAGCAACAAGGGAGAGCTGGGAAAACGATCTGCACGAATGTGCACAAATCCAACCTCGGGTCACAACTTAGCATTTTTTATATAGGCTCGTTCGCCCAGGCACGCCCTCGCCCGAACGACCCGCCCGAACAAGTTCACACGGGCGCCCTCAAACGACCTGCCCGAACGATTTTGCATGGGCGCCCGAACGACCAAAACAAAGCGACAAGGGAGAGCCGGGCAAACGAGCTGCACGAACGTGCACAAAGCCAACCTCGGGTCATAACTTAGCATTTTTGATACGGGCTCGTTCGCCCGAGCGCGCCCTCGCCTGAACGACCCACCCGAACGAGTTCACATGGGCGCCCTCAAACGACCCGCCCGAATGACCCGCCCAACGAGTTCACACAGGCGCCCTCAAACGACCCGCCCGAATGAGTTCACACGAGCGCCCTCAAACGACCTGCCTGAACGACCTGCCCGAACGAGTTCACATAGGCGCCCTCAAATGACCCGCCCGAACGAGTTCACACGGGCGCCCTCAAACGACCCGCCCGAACGAACCGCCCTGTAAGGCCTCCGAGCTGTAGTGCGACGGGCGCCGGGCGAGGTCGTGCATGCGGGCGCGGGCGGGTGCGCAGACGGGTGCGCGGGCGCGCTGAACGGCGGAAGTGCGACGAAGTTGCGATGGACTGCGGACATAATGCGACAATTAAAGCGACGAAAGAAGAACAGTTTGCGACACTTAGGAGAAGTGAGTGGAACAACAAAGGATTTATATGCGATGTTAAAAGGAAGTATGCAGCCGACTTGTTAATGGAGATATGGGCATATTACAAGTGGTTGTGGGGTCGGCCATGGGGCAGCACACCCCATGTAAAACCCACATATGATGCATATATATAAGTGAGCATGGAGGCTCATTTCAACAACGAACATTCGCTTATAACATCTTCGCATAAGACAAGAGGAGTGCGCAGTTTTGGTGAAGGAAATGCGCATATCTCATGCGCATTAGTCTTGGAGATTGCGCAGGTTGTGTCTTAGTAGATGGTTGGCAAGGTGTGCCATGTATTGGGTGAATTCTGGTGTACGTTCTTGGTGTAAGACTTGGCAAGGATTCTTGGTGGCTTGGGTGAGCACCGTCCTTTGTGCAAGAGATGCACAAGATGCTGTAAAGGCACGTTTGTCTCTCTGTTGTAATATTCGGTTAAGTGTGAGACTTGGTTCGGCCAAGACATGCTTGTGTTGTAATCTGATATTCTTAATAAAATTGTCGGGCAGACTCACATTACGGGGAGTTGCCCCTCCCCTTTATACTTGTTGCAATTGTTATTGTTCTTGGTATAATTGCATGATGATAATGAATGAGTATGGGCTTCATTAAGTATAAAGGATAATTGCTTTTACTTAGTTGCGAAACACAAGCTAAGTATGTTAATGTGAAAGTAGGTGTAGTCCACGAATGTTAGTATTGGTAAAAAGAAAGCGGTTCGGTGGTGCCGCACCTTGCTACAAGCGGTTGGAAGACTACCGCAGGTGTAGGGGCGTGACAGGTGGTATCAGAGCTTCGGTTCGATGAAGTTGTTGGATGGTGTAGACTAGATCGCAAAGGAAGAAGAAGTTGTTAGAGATGGCAGCCGGGTCTCAAGTTGGGTCTAGCCATGAAGCCAGGACTTTATCACTTATGGAAAGAATACTGCAAAGGATGGAAGCCATGGAGTCTTCCTGGGAAATGAGGGAGGAATTTCTCACTAAGGAGCAAGAGGCCAGCTCGAAACTAAGGGAAGAACTTGATGAGCTCCGAACGCAGCATGAGTACACAGATCTTATGTGTACACAACTTGAAATAAGGGTCAAGGAGGTTGAAGAAGCAAGGGATCAGGGTCTTGCAGAGATCGTGAACTTGAAGGAGTCTCTTGATAGGGTAAACAAATCTCTTGATGAAGCCAAGGATGAGATCGCGGTGTTGAAGAAGGCTGTGAGGCATAACGCGGGTGGAGGAGTGCCTCATGTGAAAGTCAAGGAACCGGAATCTTATGATGGCACAAGGAATGCAAAGACTCTTGGAAACTTTCTATGGGATATGGAGCAGTACTTGGAATGGTTGAGTCTACCTGATGGTGAGACACAAGTCAAGGTGGCTGCTCAATTCTTGACAAAGGATGCTAAGATGTGGTGGCGAAGGAGGGTGGATCAGATTGTCAATGGCAGTGTTGTTGACATCACTTCGTGGGATGACATGAAGAAGGCTTTGCAGACCCATTTCAGTCCTCAGGATGAAACGTGGGAAGCAAGGACGAAGATTAAGTACATAAAACAGACGGAAGCCTACAAGCATACCAACGAGAGTTTGCAAGTGCAGCTCTAGAACTTCCCGACATGGCGGAAAGGGACAAGGTGTTCAACTTCATTATTGGATTGAAGCCTTGGGCACGCAGTGAGGTGAAGAGGCAAAAGATTAGGAAACTTGAGGAGGATTTTGCTGCGGTTGATAGGTTGGTGGATCATTATGATGAGACTTCTGATGAGAAAAAGAAGTCCGACAAGCCGAAAGAAAAGAAGAAGGATGATGCTTCGAAATCGGATGATGGTTCGAAGACGAAGAAACCTTTGAAGTGTTGGATATGTGCAGGACCACACATGGTGAAGAATTGTCCCTCTAAACCGAAGGTGGCCGCTATTGCACAGTCTGATGGAAAGAATGAAGATGCTTCTGTGGGGATGATGCAGATACTTGGTGCTTCTGCTACTACGGAAGTGGCCTCTAGGAGGGATCCTGAAAGGAACAAGTTGGAGTATGTTCGAATGAAGGTTGGAGGTGCTGATGTGCTCACTATGGTGGATAGTGGGGCTTCTCACAACTTCATGGGCGAAGATACTGCGAGAAGAATTGGGCTAAATTTTGTACCGGCAAAGGAACAAATGAAGACAATGAATTCTCCTCCTATTGAGATTCTTGGTATAGCTGAAAGGGTGGACACTACACTTGGTGAATGGACCGGGAACGTGGACTTCACTATAGTTCGGATTGATGACTATGAAGTTGTATTGGGGATGGAGTTCATGAAACGATTTGATGCTATGATCGTTCCACATTTGAAGAAGCTCTACATTTATGATGGAAGGGAAGATGTGCCCATTGGTGTGCCAACCATTGGTGTGACAAGACTTGATTGTAAATTGGGAGTGATGCAAATGTAGGATAAGGAGAAGGTGAACAAGCGGTTGTCTAGTGTTGAGACAAAGCTTGTGGAGCAGTCATTGGTCATCAAGACACTTTCAGGTAGCATATTGGATTTGACAAGAAGGCTAGAGTTGGTGGAGGATGATGATGATGATGATGAGGAGGTATATGTGAGGCTGGATGTCCAGAAGGAAGACCGGGTTGCTTATCTACAAAGGTTGGAGATTCAGGATCCTGATAGGTCGATCGAGTTGATTAGTGAGGGAGAGCCTTCAGGCTCTACTCCCTCTACATCTTCTTAGATGAGTAAGAAGATGGGCTCATTGTTAGCTGCTCATGGCAGTGAGCCCTCAAGCATATGGAGCAGGTATGATTGATGATGGCATGTTGCAGATGAGATGGATGGAGTTCCATGGACCTGAGCATGGATTGTGGAGATAGATTCTTGATGAGTCAAGGATGTGGCAGGGTGTTTTGAGAAACAGCTGATGATGGCATGAGGATGTTCACTCTCATGGATTGAGCGTGATGGTTGGATTAGCTACCCAACTAGTTCAGACATGGGGACACGTAGTGTACATAGACGTGTTGACATCGTGTTGGAGTATCATGGCAGCAGTTCACATGAGGACACATGATGAAGACAGGAGGTAAGTAATCATGGATCAAGAAGATATCTGATGGAGAGCATACCGTGGAGGTGCATGCCTTGGTATGATGAGCTTGGTGGCAGTGGTCATTAAGCCGGGACATAGTGGAGAGGAGTCTCTACATATGTTGCAAGGATGTTTGCCTTGCGAAGAGGAGTTCACATCACGGTTGAGTGATGATCTTGGTGGATGGCTACCGAGATGGTATGTTGTCGAGGACGACAACGATTTCAGGTGGAGGAGGATGTAAGGCCTCCGAGCTGCAGTGCGACGGGCGTCGGGCGAGGTCATGCACGCGGGCGCGGGCGGGCGTGCGGACGGGTGCGCGGGCGCGCTGAACGGCGGAAGTGCGACGAAGTTGCGACGGACTGCGGACATAATGTGATAATAAAAGCGACGAAAGAAGAACAGTTTGCGACACTTAGGAGAATTGCGTGGAACAACAAAGGATTTATATGCGATGTTAAAAGGAAGTATGCAGCCAACTTGTTAATGGAGATATGGGCATATTACAAGTGGTTGTGGGGTCGGCCATGGGGCTACACACCCCATTTAAAACCCACGTATGATGCATATATATAAGTGAGCATGGAGGCTCATTTCAACAACGAACATTCGCTCATAACATCTTCACATAAGACAAGAGGAGTGCGCATTTTTGGTGAAGGAAATGCACATATCTCATGCGCATTAGTCTTGGAGATTGCGCAGGTTGTGTCTTAGTAGATGGTTGGCAAGGTGTGCCATGTATTGGGTGAATTCTAGTGTATGGTTCTTGGTGTAAGACTTGGCAAGGATTCTTGGTGGCTCGGGTGAGCACCGTCCTTTGTGCAAGAGATGCACAAGATGTTGTAAAGGTAGGTTTGCCTCTCTGTTGTAATATTTGGTTAAGTGTGAGACTTGGTTCGGCCAAGACACGCTTGTATTGTAATCTGATATTCTTAATAAAATCGTCGGGCAGACTCACATTACGGGGAATTGCCCCTCCCCTTTATACTTGTTGCAATTGTTATTGTTCTTGGTATAATTGCATGATGATAATGAATGAGTATGGGCTTCATTAAGTATAAAGGATAATTGCTTTTACTTAGTTGTGAAACACAAGCTAAGTATGTTAATGTGAAAGTAGGCGTAGTCCACAAATGTTAGTATTGGTAAAAAGAAAGCGGTTCGGTGGTGCCGCACCTTGCTACAAGCGGTTGGAAGACTACCGCAGGTGTATGGGCGTGACACGCCCGAACGAGTTCACACGGGTGCCCTCAAATGACCCGCCCGAATGAGTTCACATGGGCACCCTCAAACGACCTGCCCGAACGACCCGCCCAAACGAGTTCACACGGGCGCCCTCAAACAACCCGCCCGAACGATTTTGCATGGGCACCCGAATGACCGAAACGAAGCGACAAGGGAGAGCCAAGCAAACGAGCTGCACGAACATGCACAAAGCCAACCTCGGGTCACAACTTAGCATTTTTGATACGGGCTTGTTCGCCCGGGTGCACCCTCGCCCGAACGACCCGCCCAAAAGAGTTCACACGGGCGCCCTCAAATGACCCGCCCGAACGACCCGCCCGAACGAGTTCACATGGGCGCCCTCAAACGACCCGCCTGAATGAGTTCACACGAGCACCCTCAAACAACCCGCTCGAACAACCCGCCTGAACGAGTTCACACGCGCGCCCTCAAATGACCCACGCGAACGACCCGCTCGAACGAGTTCACACGGGCGCCCTCAAACGACCCGCCCGAACCACCCGCCCGAACGAGTTTACATGGCAAATGACCCACCCGAACGAGTGTTTACACGGCAAACGACCCGCTCGAACGAGTTTACATGGGCTCCGACACACGACCAAAACGAAGTCACAAGGGAGATTTGGGCAAACGGGCAGCACGATCGTGCACAAAGCCCACCCCCGGTAACAACTTAGCATTTTTTATACGGCCACGTGTGCTCTGGGCACCGTCACATGACACGACACGACACGACAGGACCCGACCCGACCCGACCCGTTTGCACGGGCACCCACACACGACACATCCCGACCTGCCCGAACAAAATTTTGGGGTTTCCGTGGGCGCACGACCCGAATGAAATTTTGGGCTTTCCGTGGGCGCACGACCTGAATGAAGGCACGGGGGAGCATCAGGCAAACGGGCCACACGAACGTGCAGAAGACACACGAGCGGTCACGACTTAGCATTTTTGGCACGGCCACGTGTGCCTAGGCACCCACACACAGCACGACACGGCCTGACCGGCCTTGTGCGAGCCAACCTGGCCCGCCCGAACGCGTTTGCACGGGCACCCACACACGACACGACATGACCCGACCCGAACAAAATTTGGGGTTTCCTTGTATGCACAACCTGAACGAAATTTGGGGTTTCCATGGGTGCGCGACCCGAACGAAGGCACAAGGCAGCGTCGGGCAAACGGGCCGCACGAACGTGTAGAAGGCACACGGGGGGTCATAACTTAGCATTTTTGGCACTGCCACGTCTGCCCGAGCACCCACGCACGGCACGACCCGACCCGCCCGAACGAAGGCACGACAGAGCGTCGGGAAAACGGGTCGCGCGAACGTGCAGGAGGCACACGGGTGGTCACGCCCTAACATTTTTTGCACGGCCACATGTTCCCGAGCACCCACGCACGGCATGGCATGACCCGACTCGCCTTGACCCGCCCGAATGCGTTTGCACGAGAACGCACACACGACACGACCCGACCCACCCGAACGGAATTTGGGGTTTCCATGTGTGCACGGCCCGAACGAAATTTGGGGTTTCCATGGGTGCACGACCCGAACGAAGGCCCGAGGGAGCGTCGGGCAAACGGGCCACACGAATGTGCAGAAGACACACGGGCGGTGACGACTTGGAATTTTTGGCATGACCACATGTGCCGGGCACCCACACACGGCACGGCACGACCCGACCAACCGTGGGCGAGCCGACCCGAATCGCCCGAACGAAATTTGGGGTTTCCATGGGTGCACAACCCGAACAAAGAAGGCACACGGGTGGTCATGACTTAGCATTTTCGGCACGCCCACGTGTGCCCGCGCACCCCCACACACGGCACGGCACGGGATGACCCGGCCTGCCCGAAGGAAATTTGGGGTTTGAACGGGCGCACAACCCGAACGAAGGCACGAGGGTAGGAATATCTTTGACTCTAATACATAAATATATCTGGGGTAACATGACCTTAAGGTCTTCAACATTTTCTTTTGACTCTTTATAACACTTTAACATGTGATAGGCCTATTTCAATGAGCAAGAAACTCAATGACAAATATAATATATATATATATATATATATATATATATATATAGGCCTATTTCAATGAGCAAGAAACTCAATGACAAATATAATATATATATATATATATATATCTATATATATATATATATATATATATATATATATCTTTATTTATTTATTTATTTATTTATTTATTTTCTTGTATAAATACAAATATCAAAAGTACATTTATGAAGACCGAACCCACTTACACTTTCTTCAACACCCCCTCTTAACTAGGGAGGTATTCATAAATCTTTACAAGGTGTTTGGCTATTTTTCAATCTTGAATAATTCACATAAGGGAAACCGGATTGGCAACCCATCTGTTATAGCATCATATTAGCCAACATTGTTCATAGCAAGGCCTTGACTAACAGCTTTATCTCTCATAAGATCAGAGCACAATTTTGGCGAGGCCAATGGCTTATAAACACCTTGGTCATTGTCTCTAAAGGTACATGCCCACCCAGGTGTTCCCTGAGTATGACCTTCCAGGACAATTCTTGTCTTGGGTTCCCAGCCCTCAAAGAATATCGCTCCTCTTGCCTACTCTTGTCTTGGGTGCCCTACACATCCTCAAAGAGCATCAGATGCCAAATGATTGCCCAATCCTCCCGTTATTTCTTGCCAAGTGAAGACAAGAATGTTGTGTCTATCTCTTCCCCTTGATTGGGGAATACATGCCCAAGTTTCCTCTAACAAGGAACTTGACCAAGCTCCTTTGTAGTTGGGAACTTGTTAGAACTCCCTCTTAGCTAGGGACTTGTCCATTCATCAACAACGTCTTCTTGTGGATCCTTCAGCCGCTTGATCTCCTTCTTTCCTTTGATGTCATGAAGTCTTTGTTTGAACTTCTTCTTGGCAGGGTACTGGCCATCGATCACTTTCCCCCCTGGTTTGTCATGTCATTACTCCCTTGGTGGAAAGTGTCCTTCTTGATATATATCAGGTCCTTTTTGTCATCTAGCTACTCCTTTGTCACCTTGTCTATCCTTCATAACACTTATCACATGGATGCTTAGTTGTACTCGCTTGTTCCAGTACTTTGATTTAGTAGCCCTTCATGACTTCATCGTGATATTTCTCTTCATCATGACATATTTGTAGACTTGAATTGGTTATCTGCACCTTACTATCTCCAAGGCCTTCGTAGGTGTCAAGGGTCCTTTATTTTTTTCTTCCTTCGTCAGAGTTGTCGTGCCTTCTTTCAAGAGATGTTGAGGAATCTTGTCAAATAGTTATTCTTTGTGACCGCGATGTTCTTCATTTGCTTCTTATTGGATTGATTGACCTTTAC
Source organism: Pinus tabuliformis (assembly GCA_031772625.1). NCBI lineage: Eukaryota > Viridiplantae > Streptophyta > Pinopsida > Pinales > Pinaceae > Pinus > Pinus tabuliformis. The sequence goes on along the minus strand of CM062819.1, from coordinate 1,589,360,269 downwards.
TCCACTGTAGCACATGCCTTCAAGCATGTCGTTGGCGAAAGAGATCCTTTTATTCTATAACTTTTCCCATGACCCAATCAATATATATGATGACATGACTTAAACTTTGATGCATACGTACCTCATCTTGATTATGCTTTTATCATCGCGGCTTTATTTGATAGTTCTCCTCGATTGGTGTAGCCTTTCTTGCTTCATCTGCTCTTGCCTGTATATCATCCTCTCTTGAATCCCATAAATGGGACCCCCAATGAGACCTCTACCCCCTTTGAAAGAAGACTTTAAGCAAAGAGGTTGACTTAGTCATAGGAGGATCTTCCTTCTTTTGCTTCTTGCAATCTTCTTTCACTTCTTGAGTTACATGAGCTTCTTCCCTTTTTCTCGTGTTGTTGCTGTCCTTCTTAAGTTTAGGACAATCCCTTTTGTAGCGTCCATAATCTTGGCATCCAAACCGTTGGACTTTTGGCATGTAATGGTCCCAACCAATTTGTTACTTTCCTTGCAAAAAGACACTGAGGTATACTCAGAAGGGGACATATACTTACTTGATAGAGTTTGAGATGTAGTGAACTTGCTTTCTTCTTGAAGACTTGATGGCTTGCCTTCCTTAGATCTTGATGTTGTTCAAGTTGCTTTCTTCAAATGGACTTGCTTGATGACTTGACTCGTAGTGCCTTTCATTCTTCAAGATGGTGTAGCTTGATGTAGGTCCCTCTTTGATTTGTTCTTCTTGTAGGTGCCTTTATACAAGGTGTTTCTTCTTGCTTTGTAGTCTTCCATGAGGAATGATAGATGGTAGACCTTCTTGTCCTTGATGTGATTGAGACTTCTTGGCTTGACGCTTCAACCTTGCGGATGTTCTTGAGATTCCCTTTCCTTGATGTGTCACCTTAGCTCCGATACCGCGATGAACAATCTGGGGCAACGGGGTATAGCGGGATTCTTCTAGACTTGATAACAATTTGTGAAGCTCTTTTGCAATTTATCGTGTTATCTTAATCTTCTTCTCTTCTTATTAATGCATGTGCATTTACTTTCATCAAACTGGTGCCAAAAACAAAAGAACAAGAACACAAGATGTTGGCTATCTGCCAGGGAAAAACCTCTCTCTCTCTCTCAGAGGAAAACCCTTTCATAAGCTTCTTGTTGGTCATTACAGAGCCCTAGACCCTTGACAATAATATCCCCCAAGCACAAGTCGAGTCCTTCCTCCTCTCTGGACTTTGTATCTTTAGCGCTTTGTTCCCCGGCACTCTGTCCTTCTTTCAACTTTTGATAGTCCATGGTGGACTAGCTCTAGAAGAGACTCCAACCTTTGATCCTTAGCGAGATCCTTTACCAATGAAGAAACCTTCATGCTCTTGACGAACCGAGCCTTTTTCTTAATGTGAGGTTGCAAGCTCGATGTACACCAAGTTTACTTCAGCTGGGGAAATTTCCATCACGACGAGACGTGGAAACCCCAAATTTCCCGCACTTGGGATGCTTTCGACAAGGCGGGACATGGAATCCTCGGGTTTCCCGCAATTTGGCGACCTTTGTCGCGGAGGGACTAGGAGACCCCATGTCACGCTCCTATCCTAGTGGTAGTATTTCAACCACGCATAAGTGGGTGCGGCACCGCCGTACTTTTTCCTTTTACCAATACTTCAGTACACGGTCTGCGCCTACTTCAACACTCGGTCAATTTTCCAATAAGTGTTCTTAACAATGTAGAAAAAATAACTTACCATAAATTTATCTTCAATTATTCTTTCAACCTGTCGTGTCGTGTGGTCGTGCTGCACTAGCCCGCGGCCTGCACGACACAACTCCACACTTGAACTGCGAACCTGTCCGCCCGACTTTCCCTTCCGCGGCGCCCAAACTCTGCCCGTCGGTGCGGTCCATAGTGAGGGCGCATGGCCCGCGGGCAGTGCGGCCTGCCTGCCCGGACGGTAAACCGCCCCGCTCTGCCTGTCCGCGCTACCAAGCCCGACCCGCCCTCTGTAATCCGCCCACTGGTGTGGCCCTCTTACCTGCGTCCCTCCCTTCCTTCTGTTTTCGCCCAACTCCTTCCTTCACACTTGTTCTGCGATGTGGAAGTCTGAGTTCGATGTCCCTTCGTCGAACGCCATCCTCCTTACTTATACGCATCCTTTCGCCCAAGGGCCATGTCTCTCGAGGATAACAAGGGTTGGCTCCATCAACATGCATGCCCGGCTGACCTGCCACATAACCTCGACACACCCCATTCCAACGAACCGCTGCGTCCCTTCGTGTGCACCGTTGCACCCATGGGTCGGCTCCAACACCTCACCGATTACACCTGTCGTCGCACGCCGCACACCTACCCGCATCCTAACTCGTCCGCACATGGTCACCTCTTTCATCCAGGCACGCAACAAGGGTCGCCCGCGCGCCTTCCATCGGTGGCTCGCCCATCGTGCAGGTATCAAGGGGCATGCTCCATGCCCAACACGGCGCGAGCGACATGGGAACCCCGCGTGTCACGCCCCCAGGCCTATAGTAGTCTTTCAGCCGTACTTGGCGAGGTACGGTGCCACTGAACACTTCCTTTTCACCAATACTTATGTTCATGGACTACGCCTAACCATCAGTCTACTAGTCTGTT
>CM062819.1:1589350155-1589352655 GCA_031772625.1 Pinus tabuliformis | reverse complement strand
ATTTCAGCTGACCTCACCGCATGGGGCATGGACAACTAGCTCTGCTACTCCCTAGCATATTGCAGGGAGCGTGCTTGAATGGGATGCGACACCCAGACAGATCTGCCCTCGACTGAGGCCTAAGGCGCAAATTGCGTTCAAAAACTCGATGATTCACGGGATTCTACAATTCACACTAAGTATCGCATTTCGCTACGTTCTTCATCGTAACAAGAGCTGAGATATCCGTTGCCGAGACTCGATTCCACGTATTACCGAAAAAACGGCCACAAAACTGAATAGGGGCACCCCCCACAACAAATGTAAGGCCAAGGGGCAAAAGGAGGAAAAACGCATGAGAGAAAGAGAAACAAAGGTGTCTAACCCCCTCACGGGGGGAGGCTCGAACAGAGGACAATCTCCCCCCAACCCCACGCCCTCGCAAAAAGGGGGGGAATGCGTGGGAAAGTGATCGAGAAGGACTAGGGTGGCCACCCCGGGAGCTCGCACTGCTTTTAGCCCTTCCCTGACACCAGCCCACAACAATTCCCCCTTTTCTCCGTAGAGCTAGGGACCGAAAGGAAGAGAACAGGGTAGAAAACAAAGCACAAGCCTCCCAAGCCCCGTGCCTTCGGCAAAAGGGGGGAATTGAAGGGGACGACGATCAAGAAGGATGAGGGTGGCCACCCCGGGAGCTCGCACTACGTTTTGTCCTTCTGGAACACCAATCCACAACAATCCCACCTTTTCTCCATAAAGCTAGGGGCCACGAGGAAGAAGCGAAGAGAAAAACAAGAGAGAAAGGGATATATCAACCGTGGCTACTGGCTCACAAAGGGAGGAGGCTCCAAACAGAGAACAAGCTTCCCCAACCCCGTGCCTTCGCAAAAAGGGGGGAATTGTAGGGGACGACGATCGAGAAGGACTAGGGTGGCCACCCTGGGAACTCTCACTTCTTTTCGTCCTTCCCGAACACCAATCCACAACAATCCCACCTTTTCTCCGTAAAGCTATGGGCCGAAAGAAGGGAAGAAAACAACATGAAAGAAAGAGAGATATCAAACGCGTCCACCGGCTCACAGGGGGAGGCTCAAACAGGGAACAAGCTTCCCCACCCCCGTGCCTTTGCAAAAAGGGGAGGAACTGCAGGGGACGGTAATCGAGAAGGACTAGGGTGACCACCCGCGGAACTCGCACTACTTTTCATCCTTCCTGAACACCAATCCACAACAATCCCACCTTTTCTACGTAAAGCTAAGGGGCCAAAAGCAAGAAGGGAAGAAAACGATAGGAAAGCAAGAGATATCAAACATGGCTACCGGCTCACAAGGGGAGGCTCAAACAGAGAACAAGCTTCCCAAACCTCGCGCCTTCGGAAAAAGGGGGGAACTGCAGGGGACGGCGATCGAGAAGGACTAGGGTGGCCACCTTGGGAACTTGCACTGCTTTTCGTCCTTCCCGAACACCAATCCACAACAATCCCACCTCTCCTCCATAAGGCTAGTGGCAAAAGGAAGAAGGGAAGAAAACAACACCAAAGAAACAAAGATCCCAAGAAAAGAGAGAAGCTCAACAGCACGCCGAGCAAGATGTCCGCTAACCAAAAAGAAATCAAACAATGCACCCAATCAAAAAAGCGTCCCACCTCTTCACACCCTCCCACATGCATTCAGCACAACACCCTTTCTAGCTTTACAACATAGCAAACAACCAAGCAAATAAATCACAACCCAAAATTAACCAATAGAAAAGACGAGGGCCATGATGAGACCAGTGTCTGGAGCACGTCACTAAGAGGCAAACAGCCCCCCAACCCAGTGGCACAAGGCTTCAAACGACAAATAGCCTGCTGCAGATAACACAAACCCACCCCACTATTGCACCCCTCTGTGTACAAAACACCCAACAACCTTTCCAGCGAGAGAGTCAACGGGGGTCAAAGAATCAACCTCCAAAGAGGAGTTGTCACTGGCCGACACTCAACGCTGGAGAACGTCGCGGGCCACAAATACATCGATGGTGCAAGGCCACTAGAGAGAGGGACGTTCACAAAGCGCACACCACGAAACGAAGAAATGACGCAAGTCCCACAAAAAACCCACAATCCAAAGGGAGTAACAAAGACACAACCCGCTACTTCTTTTTCCCTCAGAAGGGGAGTGGCTTACGAGAGGACGAGGAATTCACTCGATGGCAAAGGCGCGAGATAAGATTGCCACCCTCATGCCCGTCGGTGGGGAAAATTGCGATCTCGATGGAGCTCAGACCGAGGGATGGGTTTTTCATTACCCGGACACCCAACCCTTCCGTGAGGGCATGTCGAGGAACGGTCGGGAGGGACTAGGGTGGCCAGCCCAACGGGTTGAACCGCTCTTCATCCATCCCATACTTGACCACACCCCGACAATCTCGCCTCACGAAAGGTTTGAGCTACCAGGCGCGCGCGCAACCACTCCCTCGACCCAACCACCAGCGAAAAAGTTCACCCAAGCAACACATCAACCACCGCCGCCTTTTCGAG
>CM062819.1:1589325155-1589345155 GCA_031772625.1 Pinus tabuliformis | reverse complement strand
TCTATTCGCAACAACCGAGGGTCATGATAGCGACATAGGAAATGACGGAGTTTTGGGGCTTCCATCTGGGACCGCAACAACAAAGGCTCAAAGGAGCACCGAGAAAAAATTCAACATTCTTATCGTTGGGATGGGAAAGAGGGACGGGGATGAGCATGGCCCACATTGCCACTCATGTGCTACCAAGCGGGGATGAGAGAAGACGAAAATCGGCCGCCCTACAAATGACCCAAGGCCATCGTTCGGGCAAACCCGACAAAGCAACTCGATTACCAACCCACCTTTCACACGAAAAGAAAACCTGTCACTGGTATCTTCTGGAGGGGCACGAGGGGGACCAAGACGACCCAAGGAGCCACACCACAACAACCCATACAGCGCCAAGAACTTGGAGGGCAGAAGGGGAATTGTTCATGTATGCCTCCCGGGATGAGCATGGCCAACATTACCGCTCATGCGCTACCGAGTGGGGATGGAGAGATGATGAAAATCGAACACCCTACAAACGACCCAAGGCCATCGTTCAGGCAAACCCAAAAACACAACTTGATTACCAACCCACCTTTCACACGGAAAGAAAACCTGTCGCTGGTATCATTTGGAGGGGCACAAGGGGACCAAGACAAGCCAGGGAGCCAAACCACAACAGCCCCTACAGCTCCAAGAAGTTGGACAACGGAAGGGGAATGGTTCACATATGCCTCCCAGGGTGAGCATGGCCAACATTACCGCTCATGCGCTACAGAGTGGGGATGGAGAGAAGATGAAAATCGGCCGCCCTACAAATGACCCAAGGCCATCGTTCAAGCAAACGCGAAAACACAACTCGATTACCAACCCACCTTTCACACGGAAAGAAAACCTGTCGCTGGTATAATCGGGAGGGGCACGAGGGGACCAAGACGAGCGAGGGAGCCACACCACAACAGCCCCTACAGCTCCAAGAACTTGGAGAGCGGAAGGGGAATTTTTCACATATGCCTCCCAGGCTGAGCCTGACCAACATTACCTCTCATGTGCTACCGAGTGGGGATGGAGAGAAGATGAAAAGTAGCCGCCCTACAAATGACCCAAGGCCATCGTTCAGGCAAACCTGAAAACACAACTCGATTACCAACCCACCTTTCACACAGAAGGAAAACCTCTTGCTGGTATCATCTGGAGGGGCACGCGGGGACCAGGACAACAACTCGATTACCAACCCACCTTTCACACGGAAAGAAAACCTATCGCTGGTATCATCTGGAGGGGGACGAGGGGACCAGGACGAGCCAGGGAGCCACACCACAACAGCCCCTATAGCTCCAAGAACTTGGAGAGCGGAAGGGGAATTGTTCACATATGCCTCCCAGGAGGAGCATGGCCAACATTACCGCTCATGCGCTACCGAGTGGGGATGGAGAGAAGATGAAAATTGGAAGCCCTACAAACGACCCAAGGCCATCGTTCAGGCAAACCCGAAAACACAACTCAATTACCAACCCACCTTTCACACGGAAAGAAAACCTCTTGCTGGTATCATCTGGAGGGTCATGCGGGGAACAAGACAACAACTCGATTACAAACCCACCTTTCACACGGAAATAAAACCTGTCGCTAGTATCATCTGGAGGGGGACGAGGGGACCAGGACGAGCCAGGGAGCCACACCACAATAGCCCATATAGCTCCAAGAACTTGGAGAGCGGAAGGGGAATTCTTCACATATGCCTCCCAGGACGAGCATGGCCAACATTACCGCTCATGCGCTACCGAGTAGGGATGGAGAGAAGATGAAAATCAGAAGCCCTACAAACGACCCAAGGCCATCGTTCAGGCAAACCCAAAAACACAACTCGATTAACAACCCACCTTTCACATGGAAAGAAAACCTCTTGCTGGTATCATCTAGAGGGGCACGCGAGGACCAAGACGACAACTCGATTACAAACCCACCTTTCACACGGAAAGAAAACCTGTCGCTGGTATCATCTGGAGGGGGACGAGAGGACCAGGACAAGCTAGGGAGCCACACCACAACATCCCATACATCTCCAAGAACTTGGAGAGTGGAAGGGGAATTGTTCACATATGCCTCCCAAGACGAGCGTGGCCAACATTACCGCTCATGTGCTACCGAGTGGGGATGGAGAGAAGATGAAAATCGGCCACCCTACAAATGACCCAAGGCCATCATTAGGGAAAACGGGAAAACACAACTCAATTACCAACCCACCTTTCACACGGAAAGAAAACTTGTCGCTCGGATGATCTGGAATTTGCATGGGCCCCCGCATGACCGAAATGAAGCGACAAGGGAGAGCCGGGCAAACGAGCAGCACGAACATGCACAAATCCAACCTCGGGTCACAACTTAGCATTTTTGATACGGGCTCATTGGCCCGTGTGCGCCCTCGCCCGAACAAATTTGCATGGGCGCCCCGCACAACCAAAACAAAGCGACAAGGGAGAGCCGGGAAAACGAGTTGCACGAACGTGCACAAAGCCAACCTAGGGTCACAACTTAGCATTTTTTGATACGGGCTCATTCGCCCGGGCGCGCCCTCGCCCAAACGAGTTCACAAGTACGCCCTCACACGACCCGCCCAAACGACCAAAACAAAGCGACAAGGGAGAGTCGGGCAAACGAGCTGCACGAACGTGCACAAAGCCAACCTCGGGTCACAACTTAGCATTTTTTATACGGGCTCGTTCGCCCGGGCGGGCCCTCGCCTGAATGAGTTCACACAGACACCCTCAACCGACCCGCACGAATGATCTTGCATGGGCGCCCGAACGACCGAAACGAAGCGACAAGGGAGACCCGGGCAAACGAGCTGCACGAACGTGCACAAAGTCAACCTCGCGTCACAACTTAGCACTTTTGGTACGGGCTCGTTCACCCGAGCGCGCCCTCGCCTGAACGACCCGCCCGAACGAGTTCACACGGGCGCCCTCAAACGACCCGCCCGAACGATTTTGCATGGGCGCCCGAACGACTGAAACGAAGCGACAAGGGAGAACCGGGCAAACAAGTTGCACGAACGTGCAAGAAGCCAACCTCGGGTCACAACTTAGCATTTTTGATACGGGCTCGTTCGCTCGGGCACGCCCTCGGCCGAACGACCACCCCGAACAAGTTCACACGGGCACCCTCAAACGACTCGCCCGAACGATTTTGCATAGGCGCCCAAATGACCGAAACAAAGCGACAAGGGAGAGCCGGGAAAACGAGCTGCAAGAACGTGCACAAAGCCAACCTCGGGTCACAACTTAGCATTTTTGATGCGGGCTCGTTCGCCCGGGCGCACCCTCACCCAAATGACCCACCCGAACGAGTTCACACAGGCGCCCTCAAACGACCCGCCCGAACGATTTTGCATGGGCACCCGAACGACCGAAACGAAGTGACAAGGGAGAGCCGGGAAAACGAGCTGCACAAACGTGCACAAAGCCAACCTCGGGTCACAACTTAGCATTTTTGATACGGGCTCGTTCACCCGGGCGTGCCCTCGCCCGAACGACCCGCCCGAACGAGTTCACACGGGCACCCTCAAACGACCCGCCTGAACGAACGAAACGAAGCGACAAGGGAGAGTCGGGCAAATGAGCTGCACGAACGTGCACAAAGCCAACCTCGGGTCACAACTTAGCATTTTTTATACGGGCTCGTTCGCCCGGGCGCACCCTTGCCTGAACGACCCGCCCGAACTAGTTCACACGAGCGCCCTCAAACGACCCGCCCGAACGAACGAAACGAAGCGACAAGGGAGATCCGGGCAAACGAGCTGCACGAACGTGCACAAAGCCAACCTCGGGTCACAACTTAGCATTTTTGATACGGGCTCCTTCGCCCGGGCGCGCCCTCGCCCAAACGACCCAGCCGAACAAGTTCACACGGGCGCCCTCAAACGACCCGCCTGAACGATTTTGCATGGGCGCCCGAATGACCGAAACGAAGCGACAAGGGAGAGCCGGGGAAACAAGCTGCACGAATGTGCACAAAGCCAACCTCGGGTCACAACTTAGCATTTTTGATACGGACTCGTTCACCTGGGCGCACCCTCGCCCGAACGACCCGCCCGAATGAGTTCACACGGACGCCCTCAAACGACCCGCCCGAACGATTTTGCATGGGCGCCCGAACGACCGAAACGAACCGACAAGGGAGAGACGGGCAAACGAGCTGCATGAACGTGCACAAAGCCAACCTCGGGTCACAACTTAGCATTTTTTATACGGGCTCGTTTGCTCGGGCGCGCCCTCACCTGAACGACCCGCCCGAACGAGTTCATACGGATGCCCTCAAACGACGCGCCCGAACGACCGAAACGAAGCGACAAGGGAGAGCCGGGCAAACGAGCTGCACGAACGTGCACAAAGCCAACCTCGGGTCACAACATAGCATTTTTGATACGGGCGCGTTCGCCCGGGCGCGCCCTCGCCCGAACGACCCACCCGAACGAGTTCACACGGGCGCCCTCAAACGACTCGCTCGAACGATTTTGCATGGGCGCCCGAACGACCGAAACTAACCGACAAGGGAGAGTCGGGCAAACGAGCTGCACGAACGTGCATAAAGCCAACCTCGGGTCACAACTTAGCATTTTTGATACGGGCTTCTTCGCTCGGGCGCGCCCTCACCCGAACGACCCGCCCGAATGAGTTCACACGGACGCCCTCAAACGACCCGCCAGAACGACCGAAACGAAGCAACAAGGGAGAGCCGGGCAAACGAGCTGCACAAACGTGCACAAAGCCAACATCGGGTCACAACTTAACATTTTTGATACGGGCTCGTTCGCCCGGGCGCGCCCTCACCTGAACGACCCTGTAAGGCCTTCGGGAGAAGAGTGCGACGAGCACCGGCGAGTCGTGCACGAGAGGGGGTGCGCGGGCGAGCGCACGGGCGCGCGGAGGAAATGTGCAACGGGTGCGAAGGAATGCGACAATATATGCGACGTTAGGGAAAATACTTATGCGACTAAGTGTTGGGCTAACGCATATATATACGATGGTTAAAGAATGTGCAAAGCCGACTTGTAAACATAAACATGTGGCCATGTGTTGACAACTTTGGGGGTCGGCCATGGGGCTGCACACCCCTTGAAACCTACGCAAGGTTTGGTATATATGTGAGGAGCTTTAAGCTCATTTGAACAACAAACTCTCATCACTTCTACACATAAGGAAGAGGAGTAAGTCTGTGCAAGAGGAGATAGGAGATGCGCACATCTCATGCGCACTATCCAAGTGCAAATTTGGTATAATCTTGTGCCGGTTGAGGTGTAGGCAAGTGTGCCGGGGTTCGGTTTGTATGCAGATTTGTGCAGGACTTTGTAGAGAGGAATAAGTGGCTTGGGTGAGCACTTCTCTTTGTGCAAGGGTGCACATGATTGTAAGAGCAGGTTGCTTATCTTTGTAAATTTGTCTAAGTGTGGGACTTGGTTCGACCAAGACACACTTGTGTTGTAAATCTGATATTCTTAATAAAATTGTCGGGAAAACTCACATTACGGGGAGTTGCCCCTCCCCTTTATACTTGTTGCAATTTTTATTTTTCTCGGTATAATTGCATGATGATAATGAATGAGTATGGGCTTCATTAAGTATAAAGGATAATTTCTTTTACTTAGTTGCGAAACACAAGCTAAGTATGTTAATGTGAAAGTAGGCGTAGTCCACGAATGTTAGTATTGGTGAAAAGAAAGCGTTCGGTGGTGCCGCACCTTGCTACAAGTGGTTGGAAGACTATCGCAGGTGTAGGGGCGTGACAGGTGGTATCGGAGCTTCAGTTCGGTGAAGCTGTTGAGCAGGGTTGCTCGTGACAGGTACTTGCAGGTGAAGGAAACCGTTTCACACGAAGTGGAACAAGGGTTGGTTTAGGTTGCAGGTGACTCGGTGAACATGGAGAAGGCTGAAAAGGCAGTGGTGGTAGATGAACATACGAAAGGTGAATCTAGCCATAGTGCAATTAAAGCTCTCCGGTACGAAGTGTTGGAACATATGAGTCTATGGAGTTCTGAATGGGTTTCGATGAAGGCCGAGAACATGAAAATTCGAGAGAGTTGTTCGGAACTAAAGAGGGAACTTGAAGAACTCAAGAGCCAATGCGGAAGTACGACAGATGTTGAACTCAAGGAACTTGATGAGGAGATCCAACGAAGTGGTCTTGATCTTCAAGAGCTCTTTGATGAAAGAGCCCGGTTGAGGAAGGAAAGTGCCAGGGTGGTGCAAATTGAGGAAGAGATAAAGAAGAAGCTTCTTGGTAAGAAGGTTGTTGTGATTGAGTAGGAAGAGCTCGACTACATTGACAGGTTGGGAACTCACTACCGAGAACATCCAGAGGACATTCGGAAGTTTAGTTCTATGAACTTGGTCAGTGGACACTTGGTTGGTGCACTTGAGCAAGATGCAATGAAGGGCAAGCTTGAAGGAAGTCAAGTTGGGCCACGATCGAGTTGCTTAGAGGAGTGCTTTCAAAGCAGTCAACTCTACCATTAGAGCTGTTGATGGGGTGTTGAAGGACACTCAAGTAAAAGTAGGATCGTGGTTTGGAAAGTTGGACTTGAGAGTTGTGGACATGGATGATCATTCTATGGTGTTGGGGCTGGAGTTTATGGAGCTTGCACAAGCCATACCAATGGTGGACCAGGACATTCTCTTGATCACAGCTGAAGGGAAGACCATGATGGTACCGATGAATAGAAGGATTTGCTTGGGGTATAGACCAAGGATGGCTTCTATGAATTTGTATCCCAAAGACCCGAATGTGAAGCATGAGGATGTGGAGCAAAGAGGACTTGGGAGTGTGACTCAAACAACGAAGGAAAGGAAGCTTATTGACTTCGTTGCAAGACCTGGAAAGAATAATGAAGGAAGTGAGAAGAAAACCTCACGAACATGGAGACACTTGTTGGGAGCATCTTCTACTGATGATCTTCACAATGGAGCTACAAATGAAGGGAGCCCGAGTGCTACTTTAGAGGCAGTGGTTGATGAGGATTATGGAGGTAGAGATCCTGTCGGGATAGTGGACTTTTGTAGATATGCTATGGGCATATATGACTTTTAGTTGACAGAGGACAAGCTAGGTGAGATTGGATGTACATGTGAGGAGATTGAGGCTGTGCATAGATTCTTGAGGACACAACATCAATCTGACACATTGGTGGATGAGAGTCAGGGAGGAAACTTCCTAGCCTTCCTTTCTCTTTAGATAACCTTGGAGGAAGGTTGGTGTGGAGGCCTTGGTAGCGAGGAACCACACCAACTTTACAAGGAGCCTTGGAGGAGGCTTCTCTATGACAGATGCAGACTTGGATGAAGATGGCCAGAGGTTGAGACAAAATCTACATCAGTTGGACATCATAGACAGCTAGAGTCATGGACATCAGGTTGGTTATATGGAGCATGTTGCAGATGAGATGGAGTTTCCATGGACCTGAGCATGGGATGATTGATAGATTCTTGATGAGTCCAAGATGTAGCAGAAGTTAGGGAAAGACTTGTGATGACATAAGGATGTGCATTCTTATGGTTTGGGCGTATGGTTGGACTGATCACCCAACTAGCTCGAGTCATGAGGGGTACCAATGTGCAGAGATATGTTGGCATTAGTCGAGACATGGTGACACATATGTGTTGGCATCTGACAGGGAGACTACATGGAGGAGGGACACATGATGAAGACAAGAGGTCAGCAATCATGGATCAAGAAGATATCTGATGGAGAGCATACCGTGGAGGTGCATGCCTTGGTATGGTGAGCTTGGTGGCAGCTGGTCATTGAGCCGGGACATAGTGGAGAAGAGTCTCTACATATGTTGCAAGGATGTTTGCCTTGCGAAGAGGAGTTCACATCACGGATGAGTGATGATCTTGGTGGATGGCTACCGGGATGGTATGTTGTCGAGGACGACAACGATTTCAGGTGGAGGAGGATGTAAGGCCTTCGGGAGAAGAGTGCGACGGGCACCGGCGAGTCGTGCACGAGAGCGGGCGCGCGGGCGGGCGCACGGAGGAAATGTGCGACGGGTGCAACATTATGTGCGAAGGAATGCGACGATATATGCGACATTAGGGAAAACACTTATGCGACTAAGTGTTGGGCTAACACATATATATATACGATGGTTAAAGAATGTGCAAAGCCGACTTGTAAACATAAACATGTGGGCATGCGTTGACAACTTTGGGGGTCGGACATGGGGCTGCCCACCCCTTGAAACCTACGCAAGGTTTGGTATATATGTGAGGAGCTTTAATATCATTTGAACAACAAACTCTCATCACTTCTATGCATAAGGAAGAGGAGTAAGTCTGTGCAAGAGGAGATAGGAGATGCGCACATCTCATGCACACTATCCAAGCACAGATTTGGTATATTCTTGTGTCGTTTGAGGTGTAGGCAAGTGTGCCGAGGTTCGGTTTGTATGCAGATTTGTGCAGGACTTGGTAGAGAGGAATAAGTGGCTCGGGTGAGCACTTCTCTTTGTGCAAGGGTGCACATGATTGTAAAAGCAGGTTTCTTATCTTTGTAAATTTGTCTAAGTGTGAGACTTGGTTCAGCCAAGACACACTTGTGTTGTAAATCTGATATTCTTAATAAAATTGTCGGGCAGACTCACATTACGGGGAGTTGCCCCTCCCCTTTATACTTGTTGCAATTGTTATTGTTCTCGGTATAATTGCATGATGATAATGAATGAGTATGGACTTCATTAAGTATAAAGGATAATTTGTCTTATTTAGTTGTGAAACACAAGCTAAGTATGTTAATGTGAAAGTAGGCGTAGTCCACGAATGTTAGTATTGGTGAAAAGAAAGCGTTCGGTGGTGCCGCACCTTGCTACAAGCGGTTGGAAGACTACCGCAGGTGTAGGGGCGTGACAGACCCGCCCGAACGAGTTCACACGGGCGCCCTCAAACGACCCGCCCAAACGAGTTCACACGGGCGCCCTCAAACGACCCGCCCGAACGATTTTGCATGGGCGCCCAAACGATCGAAACGAACCGACAAGGGAGAGCCGAGAAAACGAGCTACACGAACGTGCACAAAGCCAACCTTGGGTCACAACTTAGCATTTTTTATACGGGCTCGTTCGCCTGGGCGCGCCCTCGCCCGAACGACCTGCCCGAACGAGTTCACACGGACGCCTTCAAATGACCCACTCGAACAATTTTGCATGGGCGCCTGAACGACCGAAATGAACCGACAAGGGAGAGCCGAGCAAACGAGCTACACGAACGTGCACAAAGCCAACCTCAGGTCACAACTTAGCATTTTTGATATGGGCTCATTAGCCCGGGCGCGCCCTCGCCCGAACGACCCGCCCGAAGGAGTTCACACGGACGCCCTCAAACGACCCGCCCGAACGACCGAAACGAAGCGACAAGGGAGAGCCGGGCAAACGAGCTGCACGAATGTGCACAAAGCCAACCTCGGGTCACAACTTAGCATTTTTTATACAGGCTCGTTCACCCGAGCGCGCCCTCGCCCGAACGACCCTCCGGAACGAGTTCACACGGGCGCCCTCAAACGACCCGCCCGAACGATTTTGCATGGGCGCCCAAACGACCGAAACAAATCGACAAGGGAGAGCCGGGCAAACGAGCTGCACGAACGTGCACAAAGCCAAGGGTCACAACTTAGCATTTTTGATACGAGCTCGTTCGCCCGGGAGCGCCCTCGCCCGAACAAACCGCCCGAACGAGTTCACACGGGCGCCCTCAAACGACCTACCCGAACGAGTTCACACAGGTACCCTCAAATGACCCACCCGAACGATTTTGCATGGGCGCCCGAATGACCGAAACGAAGCGACAAGGGAGAGCCGGGAAAACAAGCTGCACGAATGTGCACAAAGCCAACCTCGGGTCACAACTTAGCATTTTTTATACGGGCTCGTTCGCCCGGGCGTGCACTCGCCCGAACGACCCACCCGAACGAGTTCACACGGGCACCCTCAAACGACCAGCCCGAACGATTTTGCATGGGCGCCCGAATGAATGAAACAAAGCGACAAGGGAGAGCCAGGCAAACGAGCTGCACGAACGTGCACAAAGCCAACCTCAGGTCACAACATAGCATTTTTGATATGGGCTCCTTCACCTGGGCGCGCCCTCGCCCGAAAGACCCGCCCGAACGAGTTCACACGGGCACCCTCAAACGACCCGCCCGAACGATTTTGCATGGGCGCCCGAACGACCGAAATGAAGCGACAAGGGAGAGCCGGGCAAACGATCTGCACGAACGTGCACAAAGCCAACCTCAGGTCACAACTTAGCATTTTTGATACGGGCTCGTTCGCCCGGGCGCGCCCTCGCCCGAACGACCCGCCCGAACGAGTTCACACGGACGGCCTCAAACGACCCGCCCGAACGATTTTGCATGGGCTCCCAAACGACCGAAACGAACCGACAAGTGAGAGACGGGCAAACGAGCTGTACAAACGTGCACAAAGCCAACCTCGGGTCACAACTTAGCATTTTTTATATGGGCTCGTTCGCACGGGGGCGCCCTTGCCCGAATGACGCACGAACGATTTCACACGGACGCCCTCAAACGACCCGCCCGAACGACCGAAACGAAGCGACAAGGGAGACTTGGGTAAAGGAGCTGCACGAACGTGCACAAAGCCAACCTCGGGTCACAACTTAGCATTTTTTATACGGGCTCGTTCACCCAGGCACGCCCTCGCCCGAACGACCCGACCGAACGACCCGCCCTAACGATTTTGCATGGGCGCCCGAACGACCGAAACTAACCGACAAGAGAGAGCCGGGAAAACGAGCTGCACGAACGTGCACAAAGCCAACCTCGGGTCACAACTTATCATTTTTGACACGGGCTCGTTCGCCCGGGTGCGCCCTCGCCCAAACGACCCGCCCGAACGAGTTCAAACGGACGCCCTCAAACGACCCGCCCGAATGACCGAAATGAAGCAACAAGGGAGAGCCGGGAAAATGAGCTGCACGAACGTGCACAAAGCCAACATCAGGTCACAACTTAACTTTTTTAATACGGGCTCGTTCGCCCGGGCGCGCCCTCGCCCGAACGACCCGCCCGGACGACCCGCCCGAATGACCAGCCCAAATGAGTTCACACATGCGCCCTCAAACGACCCGCCCGAACGAGTTCACACGGGCGCCCTCAAATGACCCGCCCGAACGATTTTGCATGGGCGCTCGAACGACCGAAACGAACCGACAAGGGAGAGCCGAGCAAATGAGCTACACGAACGTGCACAAAGCCAACCTTGGGTCACAACTTAGCATTTTTGATACGGGCTCGTTCGCCCGGGCGCGCCCTCGCCCGAACGAGTTCACACGGACGCCCTCAAATGACCCGCCCGAACGATTTTGCATGGGCGCCCAAACGACCGAAAAGAACCGACAAGGGAGAGTCGGGCAAACGAGCTGTACGAATGTGCACAAATCCAACCTCGGGTCACAACTTAGCATTTTTGATACAGGCTCATTCGCTCGGGCGCGCCCTCGCCCGAACGACCCGCCCGAACGAGTTCACACGGACGCCCTCAAACGACCCGCCCGAACGGCCAAAACAAAGCGACAAGGGAGAGCCGGGCAAATGAGCTACACGAACGTGCACAAAGCCAACCTCGGGTCACAACTTTGCATTTTTGATACGGGCTCGTTCACCAGGGCGCGCCCTCGCCCGAACGAGTTCACACGGGCGCCCTCAAAAGACCCGCCCGAACGATTTTGCATGGGCGCCCGAACTACCGAAATGAACCAACAAGGGAGAGCCGGGCAAATGAGCTGCACGAACGTGCACAAATCCAAGGGTCACAACTTAGCATTTTTTATACGGGCTCGTTCCCCCGAGCGCGCCCTCGCCCGAACGACCCGCCCGAACGAGTTCACACGGGCGCCCTCAAACGACCCGCCCGAACGATTTTGCATGGGCGCCCGAACGACCGAAACGAAGCGACAAGGGAGAGTCGGGCAAACGAGTTGCACGAACGTGCACAAAGCCAACCTCGGGTCACAACTTAGCATTTTTGATACGGGCTCATTCTCCCGGGCACGCCCTCGCCTGAACGACCCGCCCAAACGAGTTCACACGGGCGCCATCAAATGACCCGCCCGAACGATTTTGCATGGCCGCCCGAACGACCGAAACGAAGCGACAAGGGAGAGCCGGGCAAACGAGCTGCACGAATGTGCACAAAGCCAACCTCGGGTCACAACTTAGCATTTTTAATACGGGCTCGTTCGCCCGAGCACGCCCTTGCCCGAACGATTTCACACGAGCGCCCTCAAACGACCCGCCCGAACGAGTTCACACGGGCGCCCTCAAACGACCCGGCTGAACGAGTTCACACGGGCGCCCTCAAACGACCCTCCCGAACGACCCGCCCGAACGAGTTCACACGAGCCCCCTCAAACGACTGGCCCGAACGATTTTGCGTGGGTGCCCGAATTACCGAAACGAAGCAACAAGGGAGAGTCGGGCAAACGAGTTGCACGAACGTGCACAAAGCCAACCTCGGGTCACAACTTAGCATTTTTGATACGGGCTCGTTCGCCCAGGCGCGCCCTCGCCCGAACGAGTTCACACGGGCGCCCTCAAACAACCCGCCCGAACGATTTTGCCTGGGCGCCCGAACGACCGAAATGAACCGACAAGGGAGAGCCGGGCAAACGAGCTGCACAAACGTGCACAAAGCCAACCTCGGGTCACAACTTAGCATTTTTTATACGGGCTCGTTCGCCCATGCGCGCCCTCGCCCGAACGACCCGCCCGAACGAGTTCACACGGGCGCCCTTGAACGACCCACCTGAACGACCCGCCCGAACGAGTTCACACAGGTGCCCTCAAACGACCCGCCCGAACGAGTTCACACGGGCGCCCTCAAACGACCCGCCCGAACGACCTGCCCGAACGAGTTCACATGGGCACCCTCAAACGACCCGCCCGAATGACCCGCCCGAACTAGTTCACACGGGCGCCCTCAAACGACCCGCCCGAACAAGTTCACATGGGCGCCCTCAAACGACCTGCCCGAACGATTTTGCATGGGCGCTCGAACAACCGAAATGGAGCGACAAGGGAGAGCCGGGCAAACGAGCTGCACGAATGTGCACAAAGCCAACCTCGGGTCACAACTTAGCATTTTTGATACGGGCTCGTTCGCCCGGGCGCGCCCTCGCCCGAACGACCCGCCCAAACGAGTTCACACGGGCGCCCTCAAACGACCCGCCCAAACGATTTTGCATGGGCGCCTGAACGACCGAAATGAAGCAACAAGGGAGAGCCGGGCAAACGAGCTGCACGAACGTGCAAGAAGCCAACCTTGGGTCACAACTTAGCATTTTTTATACGGGCTCGTTCGCCCAGGCGCGGCCTCGGCCGAACGACCCGCCCAAACGAGTTCACACGGGCGCCCTCAAACGACCCGCCCAAACGAGTTCACACGGGCGCCCTCAAACGACCCACCCGAACGATTTTGCATGGGTGCTCGAATGACTGAAACGAAGCGATAAGGGAGAGTCGGGCAAACAAGCTGCATGAATGTGCACAAAGCCAACCTCGGGACACAACTTAGCATTTTTGATACGGGCTCGTTCGCCCGGACGCACCCTCGCCCGAACGACCGGCCCGAACGAGTTCACAAGAGCGCCCTCAAACGACCTGCCCGAACGATTTTGCATGGGCGCCCAAACGACCGAAACGAAGCGACAAGGGAGAGCCGGGCAAACGAGCTACACGAACGTGCACAAAGCCAACCTCGGGTCACAACTTAGCATTTTTGATACGGGCTCGTTCGCCCGGGCGCGCTCTCGCCCGAACGACCCGCCCGAACAAGTTCACACGGGCTCCCTCAAACGACCCGCCCGAACGAGTTCACACGGACGTGCTCAAACGACCCGCCCGAACGAGTTGACACGGACGCCCTCGCTCGACCCGCCCGAACGACCCACTCGAACGGGTTTGCATGGACGCCCTCGCCCAACCCGCCCGAACGAGTTTGCACGGATGCCCTCGCCCGACCCGCCCGAACGACCCGCCCAAACAGGTTTGCACGGACGCCCTTGCCCGACCCGCCCAAACGGGTTTGCATGGACGCCCTCGCCCGACCCGCCCGAACATTTTTGCACGGACAACCTCGCCCGACCCGCTCGAACGATTTTACATGGCAAACAACCCGCCCGAACGAGTGTTTACACGGCAAACGACCCGCTCGAACGAGTTTACATGGGCTCCGACACACAACCAAAACGAAGTCACAAGGGAGATTCGGGTAAACAGGCAGGACGATCGTGCACAAAGCCCACCCCCGGTCACAACTTAGCATTTTTTATACGGCCACGTGTGCTCTGGGCACCGTCACACGACACGACACGACCCGACCTGTTTGCACGGGCACCCACACACGACACGTCCCGACCAGCCCAACGAAATTTTGGGGTTTTCGTGGGCGCACGACCCGAACGAAATTTTGGGGTTTCTGTGGGCACACGACCCAAACAAAGGCACGGGGGAGCATCAGGAAAATGGGCCACACGAACGTGCAGAAGACACACGGGCGGTCACGACTTAGCATTTTTGGCACAGCCACGTGTACCTAGGCACCCACACACGACACGACACGGCCCGACCGGCCTTGTGCGAGCCGACCCGACCCGCCCGAACCCGTTTGCATGGGAAACCACACACGACACGACACGACCCGACCCGAACAAAATTTGGGGTTTCCTTGTATGCACAACCCGAACGAAATTTGGGGTTTCCATGGGTGCGCGACCCGAACGAAGGCACAAGGCAGCGTCGGGCAAACGGGCCGCACGAACGTGTAGAAGGCACACGGGGGGTCATGACTTAGCATTTTTGGCACTGCCACGTGTGCCCGAGCACCCACGCACGGCACGACCCGACCCGCCCGAACAAAGGCACCATGGAGCGTCGGGCAAACGGGTCGTGCGAACGTGCAGGAGGCACACGGGTGGTCACGCCCTAACATTTTTTGCACGGCAACATGTTCCCGAGCACCCACACACGGCACGACACGAACCGACCCGACTCGACTCGCCTGAACGCGTTTGCACGGGCACCCACACACGACACGACCCGACCCACCCGAATGGAATTTGGGGTTTCCATGTGTGCACGGCCTGAACGAAATTTGGGGTTTCCATGGGTGCACGACCCGAACGAAGGCCCAAGGGAGCGTCAGGAAAACGGGCCGCACGAATGTGCAGAAGACACATGGGCGGTGACGACTTGGAATTTTTGGCACGGCCACGTGTGCCGGGCACCCACACACGGCACGGCACGACCCGCCCTGGGCGAGCCGACCCGAATCGCCCGAACGAAATTTGGGGTTTCCATGGGTGCACGACCCGAACAAAGAAGGCACACGGGCGGTCATGACTTAGCATTTTCGGCACGCCCACGTGTGCCCGCGCACCCCCACACACGGCACGGCACGGGATGACCCGGCCCGCCCGAAGGAAATTTGGGGTTTGAACGGGCGCACGACCCGAATGAAGGCACGAGGGTAGGAATATCTTTGACTCTAATACATAAATATACCTGGGGTAACATGCCCTTAAGGTCTTCAACATTTTCTTTTGACTCTTTATAACACTTTAACATGTGATAGGCCTATTTCAATGAGCAAGAAACTTAATGACAATATAATATATATATATATATATATATATATATATATATATATATTCTTGAATAAATACAAATATCAAAAGTACATTTATGAAGACCGAACCCAGTTACACTTTCTTCAACACCCCCTCTTAACTAGGGAGGTATTCATAAATCATTACAAGGTGTTTGGCTATTTTTCAATCTTGAATAATTCACATAAGGGAAACCGGATTGGAAACCCATCTGTTATAGCATCATATTAGCCAACATTGTTCATAGCAAGGCCTTGACTAACAGCTTTATCTCTCATAAGATCAGAGCACAATGTTGGCGAGGCTAATGGCTTATAAACACCTTGGTCATTGTCTCTAAAGGTACATGCCTACCCAGGTGTTCCTTGAGTACGACCTTCCAGGACAATTCTTGTCTTGGGTTCCCAGCCCTCAAAGAATATCGCTCCTCTTTCCTACTCTTGTCTTGGGTGCCCTACACATCCTCAAAGAGCATCAGATGCCAAATGATTGCCCAATCCTCCCGTTATTTCTTGCCAAGTGAAGACAAGAATGTTGTGTCTATCTCTTCCCCTTGATTGGGGAAGACATGCCCAAGTTTCCTCTGACAAGGAACTTGACCAAGCTCCTTTGTAGTTGGGAACTTGTTAGAACTCCCTCTTAGCTAGGGACTTGTCCATTCATCAACAACGTCTTCTTCGTGGGTCCTTCAGCCGCTTGATCTCCTTCTTTCCTTCGATGTCATGAAGTCTTTGTTTGAACTTCTTCTTGGCAGGGTACCGGCCATCGATCACTTTCGCCCTTGGTTTGTCATGTCATTGCTCCCTTCGTGGAAAGTGGCCTTCTTGATATATATCAGGTCCTTTCTATCATCTAGCTACTCCTTTGTCACCTTGTCTATCCTTCATAACACTTATCACATGGATGCTTAGTTGTACTCGCTTGTTCCCGTACTTTGATTTAGTGGCCCTTCATGACTTCATCGTGATATTTCTCTTCATCATGACATATTTGTAGACTTGAATCGGTTATCTACACCTTACTATCTCCAAGGCCTTCGTAGGTGTCAAGGGTCCTTTATCTTTTTCTTCCTTTGTCAGAGTTGTCGTGCCTTCTTTCGAGAGATGTTGAGGAATCTTGTCAAATAGTTATTCTTTGTGACCGCGATGTTCTTCATTTGCTTCTTATTGGATTGATTGACCTTTACTCCACTGTAGCACATGCCTCCGAGCATGTCATTGGCGAAAGAGATCCTTTTATTCTATAAATTTTCCCATGACCCAATCAATATATATGATGACATGACTTAAAATTTGATGCATACGTACCTCATCTTGATTATGCTTTTATCATCGCAGCTTTATTTGATAGTTCTCCTCAATTGGTGTAGCCTTTCTTGCTTCATCTGCTCTCACCTGTATATCATCCTCTCTTGAATCCCATAAATGGGACCCCCAATGAGACCTTTACCCCCTTTGAAAGAAGACTTTAAGCAAAGAGGTTGACTTAGTCATAGGAGGATCTTCCTTCTTTTGCTTCTTGTCGTCTTCTTTCACTTCTTGAGTTACATGAGCTTCTTCCCTTTTTCTCTTGTTGTTGTTGTCCTTCTTAAGTTTAGGACAATCCCTTTTGTAGCGTCCATACTCTTGGCATCCAAACCGTTGGACTTTGGGCATGTAGTGGTCCCAACCAATTTGTTACTTTCCTTGCAAAAAGACATTGAGGTATACTCAGAAGGGGACATATACTTTCTTGATAGAGTTTGAGATGTAGTGAACTTGCTTTCTTCTTGAAGACTTGATGGCTTGCCTTCCTTAGATCTTGATGTTGTTCAAGTTGCTTTCTTCAAATGGACTTGCTTGATGACTTGACTCGTAGTGCCTTTATTTCTTCAAGATGGTGTAGCTTGATGTAGGTCCCTCTTTGATTTGTTCTTCTTGTAGGTGCCTTTATACAAGGCGTTTCTTCTTGCTTTGTAGTCTTCCATGATGAATGATAGATGGTAGACCTTCTTATCCTTGATGTGATTGAGACTTCTTGGCTTGACGCTTCAACCTTGCGGATGTTCTTGAGATTCCCTTTCCTTGATGTGTCACCTTAGCTCCGATACCGCGATGAACAATCTGGGGCAATGGGGTATAGCGGGATTCTTCTAGACTTGATAACAATTTGTGAAGCTCTTTTGCAATTTATCGTGTTATCTTAATCTTCTTCTCTTCTTATTAATGCATGTGCGTTTACTTTCATCAAACTGGTGCCAAAAACATAAGAACAAGAACACAGGATGTTGGCTATCTGCCAGGGAAAAACCTCTCTCTCTCTCAGAGAGGAAAACCCTTTCATAAGCTTCTTGTTGGTCATTGTGAAGCCCTAGACCCTTGACAATAATATCCCCCAAGCACAAGTCGAGTCCTTCCTCCTCTCTACACTTTGTATCTTCGGCGCTTCGTTCCCTGGCACTGTGTCCTTCTTTCAACTTTTGATAGTCCATGGTGGACTAGCTCTAGAAGAGACTCCAACTTTTGATCCTTAGCGAGATCCTTTACCAATGAAGAAACCTTCATTCTCTTGACCAACCGAGCCTTTTTCTTGATGTGAGGTTGCAGGCTCGATGTACACCAAGTTTACTGCAGCTGGGGCAATTTCCATCGTGACGAGACATGGAAACTCCAAATTTCCTGCACTTGGGATGCTTTCGACAAGGCGGGACATGGAATCCCTGGGTTCCCTGCAATTTGGCAACCTTTGTCGAGGAGGGACTGGGAGACCCCATGTCACGCTCCTATCCTAGTGGTAGTATTTCAACCACGCATAAGCGGGTGCAGCACCACCGTACTTTTTCCTTTTACTAATACTTGAGTACACGGTCTGCGCCTACTTCAACTCTTGGTCAATTTTCCAGTAAGTGTTCTTAACAATGAAGCGAAAATAACTTACCATAAATTTATCTTCTTCAATTATTCTTTCAACCTGTCGTGTCGTGTGGTCGTGCTACCTTGGCCCGCGGCCTGCACGACACAACTCCACACCTGAACTGCGAACCTGTCCACCCGACTTTCCCTTCCGCGGCGCCCAAACTCTGCCCGTCGGTGCGGTCCATAGTGAGGGCGCATGGCTCGCAGGCAGTGCGGCCTGCCTGCCCGGCCAATAAACCGCCCCGCTCTGAATGTCCGCGCTACCAAGTCCGACCGCCCTCTGTAATCTGCCCGCTAGTGCGGCCCTCTTACCCGCGTCCTTCTCTTCCTTCCGTTTTCGCCCATCTCCTTCCTTCGCACTTGTTCTGCGATGTGGAAGTCTGAGTTCGATGTCCCTTCGTCGAACATCATCCTCCTTACTTATACGCATCCTTTCGCCCAAGGGCCGTGTCTCTCGAGGATAACAAGGGTCGGCTCCATCAACATGCATGCCCGGCTGACCTGCCACATAACCTCGACACGCTCCATTCCAACGAACCACCACGTCCCTTCGTGTGCACCATCGCACCCATGGGTCGGCTCCAACACCTCGCCGATTACACCCGTCGCCGCACGTCGCACACCTGCCCGCATCCTAACTCGTCCGCACATGGTCACCTCTTTCATCCAGGCACGCAACAAGGGTCGCCCGCGCGCCTTCCGTCGGTGGCTTGCCCATCGTGCAGGTATCAAGGGGCGTGTGCCATGCCCAACACAGTGTGAGCGACATGGGAACCCCGCGTGTCACGCCCCCAGGCCTACAGTAGTCTTTCAGCCATACTTGGCGAGGTGCGGCGCCACCGAACACTTCCTTTTCACCAATACTTATGTTCATGGACTACGCCTAACCATTAGTCTACTTAGTTTGTTTTTCACAACCAAGTATTATTATGTTTCCTTTATACCAATGAACACCCATACACATTCATTATCATCAGCAATTATACATGAAGAACACAATTGCACAGTATAAAGGGAGGGGCAACTCCCTGAACAATGAGTCTACCCGAATACAATATATTATTCAACTCTACAATGTTTACGAGGCTTTACAAGTATACTTGGGAAACACCAAGTTTCATACTCATCCAATTTTACAAATAGGCAACACCTCCGTGTGCCAACCGAGTTCCTTACCCGAGCTTCCAACCGTACCCCTCGACCGAACCTCGTTTACCACTGCACGACGGGCGGGCGACCTCACCCGAGTCACCCCGTGCTTACTTTTGCATGACAGGCGAGCGACTTACCCGAGACACCTCCGCGTTTCTTCTTCCACGACGGGTGGGCGACCTACCCGAGACACCCCGTGTCACACCGAACGGCGGGTGCCTTCCTTACCCGCGCCCTCACCCAATAACCGAAACCTGTGCGTATCGTGTGTGCTTTCCCAAGAGCGGGTGCATATATGCCTGCGCCTCTT
>CM062819.1:1589237655-1589320155 GCA_031772625.1 Pinus tabuliformis | reverse complement strand
CTCGCCTGAGCTGAGGTCGCAAAGTTGGAGCTAAATCCGCCCTACCCCATGGGAGGACAAGAGAGAGCAAAGCAAGTTCGAGCGATGCCACACAAAGCCCGCATCGGCTAATGCCGACTACCCATCCAAGGGGACAAGATCACCGCTCGCCGACGCATGCCACGAAACATCGCTTGAGGTATTTTAGCCGACCGCACCGCATGGGGCACGGATGACCAGCTCCGCTGCTCCCTAGCATATTGCAGGGAGCGCGTTTGAATGGGATGCGATGCCCAGACAGACGTGCCCTCGACCGAGGCCTCGGGCGCAAATTGCATTCAAAAACTTGATGATTCACGGGATTCTGCAATTCACACTAAGTATCGCATTTCGCTACGTTCTTCATCGTAACAAGAGCCGAGATATCCGTTGCCGAGAGTCGTTTCCACGTATTACCGAAAAATCGGCCACAAAACTGAATAGGGGCACCCCCCACAACAAATGTAAGGCCAAGGGGCAAAAGGAGGAAAAACGCATGAGAGAAAGAGAAACAAAGGTGTCTAACCCCCTCACGGGGGGAGGCTCGAACAGAGGACAATCTCCCCCCAGCCCCATGCCCTCGCAAAAAGGGGGGAAATGCGTGGGACAGCGATCGAGAAGGACTAGGGTGGCCACCCCGGGAGCTCCCACTGCTTTTAGCCCTTCCCCGACACCAGCCCACAACAATTCCCCCTTTTCTCCATAGAGCTAGGGACCGAAAGGAAGAGAACAGGGTAGAAAACAAAGCACAAACAAAGCACAAGCCTCCCAAGCCCGTGCCTTCGGCAAAAGGGGGGAATTGAAGGGGACGACGATCGAGAAGGACAAGGGTGGCCACCCCGGGAGCTTGCACTGCGTTTCGTCCTTCCGTAACACCAATCCACAACAATACCACCTTTTCTCTGTAAAGCTAGGGGCCACGAGGAAGAAGGGAAGAGAACAACAAGAGAGAAAGGGATATATCAACCGTGGCTACCGGCTCACAAGGGGAGGAGGCTCCAAACAGAGAACAAGCTTCCCCAACCCAGTGCCTTCGCAAAAAGGGGGGAACTGCAGGGGACGACGATCGAGAAGGACTAGGGTGGCCACCCTGGGAACTCTCACTACTTTTCGTCCTTCCCGAACACCAATCCACAACAATCCCACCTTTTCTCCGTAAAGCTAGGGGCCGAAAGAAGGGAAGAAAACAAAATGAAAGAAAGAGAGATATCAAACGCGTCCACCGGCTCACAGGGGGAGGCTCAAACAGGGAACAAGCTTCCCCACCCCCGTGCCTTCGCAAAAAGTGGGGGAATTGCAGGGGATGGTGATCGAGAAGGACTAGGGTGGCCACCCTCGGAACTCGCACTGCTTTTCGTCCTTCCTGAACACCAATCCACAACAATCCCACCTTTTCTCCGTAAAGCTAAGGGCCAAAAGCAAGAAGGGAAGAAAACAACAGGAAAGCAAGAGATATCAAACGTGGCTACCAGCTCAAAAGGGGAGGCTCAAACAGAGAACAAGCTTCCCAAACCCCGCGCCTTCGGAAAAAGGGGGGAACTGCAGGGGACGGCGATCGAGAAGGACTAGGGTGGCCACCCTGGGAACTCGCACTGCTTTTCGTCCTTCCCAAACACGAATCCACAACAATCCCACCTCTCCTCCGTAAGGCTAGGGGCAAAAGGAAGAAGGGAATAAAACAACACCAAAGAAACAAAGATCCCAAGAAAAGAGAGAAGCTCAACAGCACGCCAAGCAAGATGTCCGCTAACCAAAAAGAAATCAAACAAGGCACCCAATCAAAAAAGCGTCCCACCTCTTCACACCCTCCCACATGCATTCAGCACAACACCCTTTCCAGCTTTACAACATAGCAAACAACCAAGCAAATAAATCACAACCCAAAATTGACCAATAGAAAAGACGAGGGCCAATAATGAGAGAAGTGTCTGGAGCACGTCACTGAGAGGCAAACAGCCCCCGAACCCAGGGGCACAAGGCTTCAAACGACAAATAGACTGCTGCCCATAACACAAACCCACCCCGCTATTGCACCCATCCGTGTACAAAACACCCAACAACCTTTCCAGCGAGAGAGTCAACGGGGGTCAAAGAATCAAACTCCAAAGAGGAGTTGTCACTGGCCGACACTCAACACTGGAGAAAGCTGCGGGCCACAAATACATCGATGGTGCAAGGCCACTAGAGAGAGGGACGTTCGCAAAGTGCACACCACGAAACGAAGAAATGACGCAAGTCCCACAAAAAACCCACAATCCAAAGGGAGGAACAAAGACACAACCGGCTACTTCTTTTTCCCTCAAAAGGGGAGTGGCTCACGAGAGGATGAGGAATTCCCTTGACAGCAAAGGCACGAGATAAGATTGCCACCCTCATGCCCGTCGGCGGGGAAAATTGCGATCTCGATGGAGCTCAGACCGAGGGATGGGTTTTTCATTACCCGGACACCCAACCCTTCCGCGAGGGCATGTCGAGGGACGGTTGGGAGGGACTAGGGTGGCCAGCCCAACAGGTTGAACCGCTCTTCATCCATCCCATACTTGACCGCACCCCGACAATCTCACCTCACGGAAGGTTTGAGCTACCAGGCGTGCGCGCAACCACTCCCTCGACCCAACCACCAGCGAAAAAGCTCACCCAAGCAACACATCAACCGTTGCCGCCTTTTCGAGAGAACCAACTATGGAAGCCCGCACCCTTGGCCCATGCCTTCCAACGAACAAAAGACCAAGCACCGCCGCTACGAATGAGTCCAAATTTATCCATCGTTTTTACCAAGCACCTCAACTCTGCATCAACCATGCCCGGCCGAACAGATTGTCGGAAGGGCTCCCAAGAAACAAGCTTCCGAACCCCCTGCAGAAACACATTTGGGGGAAGAAAAACAAAGGATGGGTGGGACAAGCACAAGCATGGCTTGCAAGCACACATGAAAAAACAAGCGTTACCTCGAGACAAGCAACCAATGATGTTCCCGCCAAACACCAAACCCGCTCCCCTAGAGATGCACCACAAAGTCCCACATTGCAATCGACACCCAACCAACCCGAACTAAAAAAGAAAACCCCTGCTATCAATGATCCTACCGCAGGTTCACCTACGGTAACCTTGTTACGAATTCTCCTTCCTCTAAATGATAAGGTTCAATGAACTTCTCACAACGTCGACGGCGGCGAACCGCCATCGTCGACGCAATCCGAACACTTCACCAGATCATTCAATCGGTAGGAGCGACGGGCGGTGTGTACAAAAGGCAGGGACGTAGTCAACACGAGTTGATGACACGCGCTTACTAGGAATTCCTCGTTGAAGACCAATAATTGCAATGGTCTATCCCCATCACGATGCAATTTGAGAAGATTTCCCGATCCTCTTGAACCGGGAATAAAAACTCGTTGGCTGCATCAGTGTAGCGCGCGTGCGGCCCAGAACATCTAAGGGCATCACAGACATGTTATTGCCTCAAACTTCCATGGCCTAAACGGCAGGGAAAATTTTAAGAACCCCCACTAAATTTATAAATATAATAAATGGGCGAATCTCCATGGTATATAGGAAAAATGGAAGGCGATTTTATCAATAATATAATATGTATATATAATTTTTTGGCGAATCCCTCACTAGGCATGGAAAATATTTTACTCAATTATAAAATCTTGTAAGATCTTGGCGAGTCTTTCACTAAATAATAAAACTTTGTAAAGTCCTAGTGAATCTTATCATAGGATACATGCTGGTTTAATTCCCCCATTTAAATAGGCTACATTCCAGGTGAATACCATGGGTCAATACCATGTGCCATTCAATACCATGTGCCATTTTTTTTTATTAATTCTAATATTATGGTTAATAATGGTTTTTTGCATGGTATTAATAACAATCTAGTCCATGGTATTTGTCCCATAGTATTTTGGCCATAGGTTTCACCTAAATATAACCCATTTTTTGAGTGTTCGTAAATATAAGGTGACTTATGGAGTAAATATAAAAAAATGTTTTATTTGTTTACCATACCTCTCGTTTATTTATATTTTTATTAATTTACCATACCTCTTTTACAAATATGGTATTTGGCCCATAGGATTCACTTAAATAAAACCTCTTTCTTGAGCCTTCATAAATAGAACGAGGGTTATGGACTAAATATAAAAATAGGTTTTATTTATTTACGATACGTCTAGTTTATTTATATTTTTATTTATTTACCATACCTTTTGAGTAAGTATAAAAAGACGTTTTATTTATTTACCATACCTCCACTTTACGTATATTTTTATTTGTTTACACCCTTACATGTATATAAGGTGACTTATGGAGTAAATATAAAAAATATTTTATTTATTTACCATACCTCTCATTTATTTATATTTTTATTAATTTACGATAGCTCTTTTATAAATATGGTATTCGGCCCATAGGATTCACTTAAATAAAACCTATTCTTGAAAATGGGCAAATGGATTCACTTAAATAAAACCTATTCTTGAAAATGGGCGAATGGAAGGTTGTAAGTCCTAATTTCAAGGGCTAAATTTAACTTTTTTACCCTCTCCCTTAAAATAAGGTGGGCTATTTGAGTGATTTGTAAAAATGTACTATGATACAAAATATTCGCCCACTAAAAATTTAAAACCCCTTAATTTCGCCAAAGGGCGAACATTCACCCCTAAAATTATCCTTGCTAAACGGCCATAGTCCCTCTAAGAAGCTGGCCGTGAAGGGGAACCTCCGCGTAGCTAGTTAGCAAGCTGAGGTCTCGTTCGTTATCGGAATTAACCGGACAAATCGCTCCACCAACTAAGAAAGGCCATGCACCACCACCCATAGAATAAAGAAAGAGCTCTCAATCTGTCAATCCTTACTATGTCTAGACCTGGTAATTTTCCCCGTGTTGAGTCAAATTAAGCCGCAGGCTCCACTCCTGGTGGTGCCCTTCCGTCAATTCCTTTAAGTTTCAGCCTTGCGACCATACTCCCCCCGGAACCCAAACACTCTGATTTCTCAGAAGGCGCTGGCAGAGTCCTTAGAGCAACATTCGCCGATCCCTGGTCGGCATCGTTTATGCTTGAGACTAGGATGGTATCTGATCGTCTTCGAGCCCCCAACTTTCATTCTTGATTAATGAAAACATCCTTGGCAAATGCTTTCGCAGTGGTCCGTCTTTCATAAATCCAAGAATTTCACCTCTAACAATGAAATACGAATGCCCCTGACAGTCCCTATTAATCAATACTTCGGTCTCGAAGGCCAACACAATAGGACCAGACTCCTATCACATTATTCCATGCTAATGTATTCAGAGCATAAGATTGCTTTGAGCACTCTAATTTTTTCAAAGTAACAGCGCCGGAACCACGACCCAGCCAATTAAGGCCAGGAGCACGTCACCGACAAAAGGGACGGAAGGGCAGGTGCACATCGAGTAGGCGGACCGACCTTTACGACCCAAGATCCAACTACGAGCTTTTTAACTGCAACAACTTAAATATACGCTATTGGAGCTGCAATTACCGCAGCTGCTGGCACCAGAGTTGCCCTCCAATGGATCCTCGTTAAGGGATTTAGATTGTACTCATTCCAATTACCAGACTCGATGAGCCCAGTATTGTTATTTATTGTCACTACCTCACCATGTCAGGAATGGGTAATTTGCGCGCCTGCTGCCTTCCTTGGATGTGGTAGCCGTTTCTCAGGCTCCCTCTTCGGAATCGAACCCTAATTCTCCGTCACCCGTCACGACCATGGTAGGCCTCTATCCTACCATTGAAAGTTGATAGGGCAGAAATTTGAATGAAGCATCGCCAGCACAAGGGCTATGCGATCCGTCGAGTTATCATGATTCACCGGAGAAGCGGGCAAGCCCGCGCCAGCCTTTTATCTAAAAAATTCATCCCGTCCAAAGAGTCAGGACTTGGTGCACGTATTAGCTCTAGAATTACTACGATTATCCGAGTAGTATGGTACCATCAAAAAAACTATAACTGATTTAATGATCCATCCGCAATTTCACAGTCTGAATTAGTTCATACTTAGACATGCATGGCTTAATCTTTGAGACAAGCATATGACTACTGGCAGGATCAACCAGGTAGCACCCTCCCACTTCAAAGGGCATTCTGGGCGCTCTCTTACCGAGAGCCAACCTGAACACCCATCAAGTCAAAGAGACGTCAAAATATCATGTAAAACTTTTATGCCTTGCACCTCTTGCATCCCAAGAAGGAAGCACATGCAACATGCCAAGGACATGGCTAACAAATGGGTAGCCCTGCCGAGCCACAACGCACCAAGGCCACTCCCCGCCCCGCACCGATGCCACCTAGGAGTCCACCCGGACAGCAGCAACAGTGGACCTCGATCGGATGATAGCCTGCGGCAGCCTCGACACAAAGGCAAGGGAAGGAAATCATACAAGAAAAACCGAGCCCGCAACCTCCCTTAGAAATGCCCCCCAACCCACCCCTCCCCTCCCCACACAGGGGCCACCTAGGAGTCCACCCGGACAGCAGCAACGATGGACCTCGATCGCATGATCGCTCGTGGCAGCCTCACTGCAAAGAGGAAACAAAAGGAAATAAAACAAGACCAACCGAGCCCACAACCTCTCTTAGAAATGCCCCCCGACCCTCCACACCATGCACCGAGGCCACCTAGGAGTCCACCAGCGCCAGCAGAAACGGTGGACCTCTATCACTTGACTGCCTGTGGCAACCACGATCTGAAGGCAAAGGAAGGAAGCAAATGCAAATCAAGAGGGTCGCTACACAATACAAGGACACATATCCGAACAGGAGGAGGGATCGGGAAGCTCTGCACCCCACGCACCCTACGTACAGGCAACCTAGGCAATTTCCCACATCTTTTCCGACCGAACGATGAATAATTTTCCCCTACAGCCACCTCCACGCAAAGGAGGGAGGTCGAAGCGTTCCACCTCGAAATTATTCTTCCAGATAGCCCCCACCATCGATGACTATAGTAGCAAGCCTCCTCCCCATTGGACCACGAGCGCATACACAATTGAAACAACAAGTGCCCCCCAACCCTCCCCGCAGAGAGGCCACCTAGGAGTCCATCCAGACAGCAGCAACGATGGACCGATCGATCGCCTGCGGCAGCCTCAAAGCAAAGGAAATGGAAGGAAACAAAACAACAATACCAACAACAACGAAGGCTTCCATTTGGGACCGCAACAACGAAGGCTCAAAGGAGCGTCGAGAAAACTTTCAACATTCTTATCGTTGGGATGGGAAAGAGGGACGAGGATGAGCATGGCCCACATTGCCACTCATGTGCTACTGAGCGGGGATGGAGAGAAGACAAAAATCGACCGCCCTACAAATGACCCAAGGCCATCGTTTGGGCAAACCCGACAAAGTAACTCGATTACCAACCCACCTTTCACACGGAAAGAAAACCTGTCACTGGTATCTTCTGGAGGGGCACAAGGGGGACTAGGACGAGCCAAGGAGCCACACCACAACAACCCATACAGTGCCAAGAACTTGGAGCGCAGAAGGGTAATTTTTCACGTATGCCTCCCGGGACGAGCATGGCCAACATTACCGCTCATGCGCTACCGAGTGGGGATGGAGAGATGATGAAAATCGGACACCCTACAAACGACCCAAGGCCATCGTTCAGGCAAACCCAAAAACACAACTCGATTACTAACCCACCTTTCACACGGAAAGAAAACCTGTCGCTGCTATCATCTTGAGGGGCACAAGGGGACCAAGACGAGCCAGGGAGCCAAACCACAACAAACCCCTACAGCTCCAAGAACTTGGAGAGAAGAAGGGGAATTGTTCACATATGCCTCCCAAGACGAGCATGGCCAACATTACCGCTCATGCACTACAGAGTGGGGATGGAGAGAAGATGAAAATCGGCCGCCCTACAAACGACCCAAGGCCATCGTTCAGGCAAATGCGAAAACACAACTCGATTACCAACCCACCTTTCACACAGAAAGAAAACTTGTCGCTGGTATCATCGGGAGGGGCGCGAGGGGACCAAGACGAGCTAGGGAGCCACACCACAACAGCCCCTACAGCTCCAAGAACTTGGAGAGCGGAAGGGGAATTGTTCACATATGCCTCCCAGGCCGAGCCTGGCCAACATTACCACTCATGCGCTGCCGAGTGGGGATGGAGAGAAGATGAAAAGCAGCCGCCCTACAAATGACCCAAGGCCATCGTCCAGGCAAGCCCAAAAACACAACTCGATTACCAACCCACCTTTCACACGGAAAGAAAACCTCTTGCTGGTATCATCTGGAGGGGCATGCGGGGACCAGGACGACAACTCGATTACCAACCCACCATTCACACAGAAAGAAAACCTCTCACTGGTATCATCTGGAGGGGGACAAGGGGACTAGGACGAGCCAGGGAGCCACACCACAACAGCCCCTACAGCTCCAAGAACTTGGAGAGCGGAAGGGGAATTGTTCACATATGCCTCCCAAGACGAGCATGGCCAACATTACCGCTCATGCGCTACCGAGTGGGGATGGAGAGAAGATGAAAATCGGAAGCCCTACAAACGACCCAAGGCCATCGTTCAGGCAAACCCGAAAACACAACTTGATTACCAACCCACCTTTCACACAGAAAGAAAACCTCTTGCTGGTATCATCTAGAGGGGCACGCGGGGACTAAGACGACAACTCGATTACAAACCTACATTTCACACGGAAATAAAACTTGTCGCTAGTATCATCTGGAGGGGGATGAGGGGACCAAGACGAGCGAGGGAGCCACACCACAACAGCCCATACAGCTCCAAGAACTTGGAGAGCGGAAGGGGAATTGTTCACATATGCCTCCCAGGACGAGCATGGCCAACATTACCGCTCATGCGCTACCGAGTGGGGATGGAGAGAAGATGAAAATCGGAAGCCCTACAAACGACCCAAGGCCATCGTTCAAGCAAACCCGAAAACACAACTCGATTACCAACCCACCTTTCACACGGAAAGAAAACCTGTCGCTGGTATCATCTAGAGGGGCACGCGAGGACCAGGACGCGCCAGGGAGCCACACCACAATAGCCCATACAGCTCCAAGAACTTGGAGAGCAGAAGGGGAATTGTTCACATATGCCTCCCAAGACGAGCGTGTCCAACATTACCGCTCATGTGCTACCAAGTGGGGATGGAGAGAAGATGAAAATCGGTAACCCTACAAATGACCCAAGGCCATCATTCAGGCACACGCGAAAACACAACTCAATTACCAACCCACCTTTCACACGGAAAGAAAACCTGTCGCTGGTATCATCTGGAGGGGCATGAGGGCGACCAGGACAAGCCAGGGAGCCACACCACAACAGCCCATACAGCTCACAGAACTTGGAAAGCAGAAGGGGAATTGTTCACATATGCCTCCCAAGACGAGCGTGGCCAACATTACCGCTCATGCACTACCGAGTGGGGATGGAGAGAAGATGAAAATCGACCACCCTACAAATGACCCAATGTCATCATTTAGGCAAACGTGAAAACACAACTCAATTACCAACCCACGATCGAAACGAAGTGACAAGGGAGAGCCGGGCAAACGAGCAGCACGAACATGCAGAAAAACAACCTCGGGTCACAACTTAGCATTTTTGATACGGGCTCATTGGCCCATGTGCGCCCTCGCCCGAACAAATTTGCATGGGCGCCCCGCACAACCGAAACAAAGCGACAAGGGAGAGCCGGGCAAACGAGTTGCACGAACGTGCACAAAGCCAACCTAGAGTCACAACTTAGCATTTTTTGATACGGGCTCATTCACCCGGGCGCGCCCTCGCCCAAACGAGTTCACAAGTACGCCCTCACATGACCCACCCAAACGACCAAAACAAAGCGACAAGGGACAGCCGGGCAAACGAGCTGCACGAACGTGCACAAAGCCAACCTCGGGTCACAACTTAGCATTTTTTATACATGCTCGTTCGCCCGGGCACGCCCTCGCCTGAATGAGTTCACACAGACACCCTCAACCGACCCACACGAATGATCTTGCATGGGCGCCCGAACGACCGAAACGAAGCGACAAGGGAGACCCGGGCAAACGAGCTGCACGAACGTGCACAAAGCCAACCTCACGTCACAACTTAGCACTTTTGGTACGGGCTCGTTCGCCCGGGCGCACCCTCGCCCGAACGAGTTCACACGGGCACCCTCAAACGACCCACCTGAATGATTTTGCATGGGCGCCCGAACGACCGAAACGAAGCGACAAGGGAGAGCCGGGCAAACGACCTACATGAACGTGCAAAAAGCCAACCTCAGGTCACAACTTAGCATTTTTGATACGGGCTCGTTCGCCCGGGCGCGCCCTCGCCCGAACGACCCGCCCAACGAGTTCACACATGCGCCCTCAAACGACCCGCCCGAAAGATTTTGCATGGGCGCCCGAACGATTTTGCATGGGCGCCCGAACGACCGAAACGAAGCGACAAGGGAGAGTCGAGCAAACGAGCTACACGAACGTGCACAAAGCCAACCTTGGGTCACAAATTAGCATTTTTGATACGGGCTCGTTCGCCCGGGTGCACCCTCGCCCAAACGACCCACCCGAATGGGTTCACACGGGTGCCCTCAAACAACCCGCCCGAACGATTTTGCATGGGCGCCCGAACGACTGAAACGAACTGACAGGGGAGAGCCGGGAAACGAGCTAAACGAACGTGGACAAAGCCAACCTCGGGTCACAACATATCATTTTTGATACGGGCTCGTTCGCCCGGGCGCGCCCTCGCCCAAACGACCCGCCCGAATGAGTTCACATGGGCGCCCTCAAGCTACCCGCCCGAACGACCGAAACGAAGCGACAAGGGAGAGACGGGAAAACGAGCTGCACGAACGTGCACAAATCCAACCTCGGGTCACAACTTAGCATTTTTGATACGGGCTCGTTCGCTCGGGCGCGCCCTCGCCCGAACGACCCGCCCGAACGAGTTCACATGGGCGCCCTCAAATGACCCGCCCGAACGAACGAAACGAAGCGACAAGGGAGAGCCGGGCAAACGAGCTGCACGAACGTACACAAAGACAACCTCGGGTCACAACTTAGCATTTTTGATACGGGCTCGTTCGCCCGAGCGTGCCCTCGCCTGAACGACCTGCCCGAACGAGTTCACACGAGCGCCCACAAACGACCCGCCCGAACGATTTTGCATGGTCGCCCGAACAATCGAAACGAAGCGATAAGGGAGAGTAGGGAAAACAAGCTGCACGAATGTGCACAAAGCCAACCTCGGGTCACAACTTAGCATTTTTTATACGAGCTCGTTCGCCCGAGTGCACCCTCTCTCGAACGACCCGCCCAAACGAGTTCACACGGACACTGTCAAACGACGCGCCCGAACGATTTTGCATGGGCGCCCGAACGACCGAAATGAACCAACAAGGGAGAGCCGGGCAAACAAGTTGCACGAACGTGCACAAAGCCAACCTCAGGTCACAACTTTGAATTTTTGATACGGGCTCGTTTGCTCGGGCGCGCCCTCGCCCGAACGACCCGCCCGAATGAGTTCACACGGACGCCCTCAAACGACCCACCCGAACGACCGAAACAAAGCGACAAGGGAGAGCCGGGCAAACGAGCTCCACGAGCATGCACAAAGCCATCCTCGAGTCACAACTTAGCATTTTTTATACGGGCTCGTTCGCCCGGGCGCGCCCTCGCCCGAATGACCCCCCCGAACGAGTTAACACGGGTGCCCTCAAACGAATGCCCGAACGATTTTGCATGGGCGCCCGAACGACCGAAACGAAGCAACAAGGGAGAGTCGGGCAAATGAGCTGCACGAACGTGCACAAAGCCAACCTCAGGTCACAACTTAGCATTTTTGATATGGGATCGTTCGCCCGGGCGCGCCCTCGCCCGAACAAACCGCCCGAACGAGTTCACACGGACGACCTCAAACGACCCGCCCGAACGATTTTGCATGGGCGCCCGAACGACCGAAACGAACCGACAAGGGAGAGCCGGGCAAACGAGCTGCACGAACGTGCAAAAAGCCAACCTCGGGTCACAACTTAGCATTTTTGATACGGTCTCGTTCGCTCGGGCGCGCCCTCGCCTGAACGACCCACCCGAACGAGTTCACATGGGCGCCCTCAAACGACCCGCCCGAACGACCGAAACGAAGCGACAAGGGAGAGCCGGGAAAATGAGCTACACGAACGTGCACAAAGCCAACCTCGGGTCACAACTTAGCATTTTTTATACGGGCTCGTTCACCCGGGCGCAACCTCGCCCGAACGAGTTCACACGAGCGCTCTCAAATGACTCGCCCGAACGAACGAAACGAAGCGACATGGGAGAGTCGGGCAAACGAGCTGCACAAACGTGCACAAAGCCAACCTCGGGTCACAACTTAGCATTTCTGATACGGGCTCGTTCGTCTGGGCGCGCCCTCGCCCGAACGACCCGCCCGAACGAGTTCACATGGGCGCCCTCAAGCGACCCGCTCAAACGATTTTGCATGGGTGCCCGAACGACCGAAACAAAGCGACAAGGGAGAGCCGGGCAAACGAGCTGCACGAACGTGCACAAAGCCAACCTCGGGCCACAACTTAGCATTTTTTGATATGGTCTCGTTTGCCCGGGCGTGCCCTCCCCTGAACGACCTGCCCGAACGAGTTCACACGGACGCCCTCAAACGACCCGGCCGAATGACCGAAACGAAGCGACAAGGGAGAGTCGGGCAAACGAGCTGCACGAATGAGCACAAAGCCAACCTCGGGTCACAACTTAGCATTTTTGATACGGGCTCGTTCGCCCGAGCGCGCCCTCGCCCGAAGACCCGCCCGAACGAGTTCACACTGGCGCCCTCAAACGACCGGCCCGAACGAGCTCACACGAGCGCCCTCAAACGACCCGCCCGAACGACCGAAACAAAGTGACAAGGGAGAGCCGGGCAAATGAGCTGCACGAACGTGCACAAAGCCAACCTTGGGTCACAACTTAGCATTTTTTATACGGGCTCGTTCGCCCGGGCGCGCCCTCGCACAAATGACCCGCCTGAACGAGTTCACACGGACGCCCTCAAACGATCCGCCCGAAGGATTTTGCATGGGCGCCCAAACGACCGAAACGAAGCGACAAAAGCGAGAGCCGGGCAAACGATCTGCACGAATGTGCACAAAGCCATCCTCGGGTCACAACTTAGCATTTTTTATACGGGCTCGTTCGCCCGGGCGCGCCCTCGCCCGAACGACCCGCCCAAACGAGTTCACACGGACGCCCTCAAACAACCCGCCCGAACAATCGAAACGAAGCAACAAGGGAGAGTCGGGCAAACAAGTTGCACGAACATGCACAAAGCCAACTTCGGGTCACAACTTAGCATTTTTGATACGGGCTCATTCGCCCGGGCGCGCCCTCGCCCGAACGACCCACCTGAACGAGTTCACATGGGCACCCTCAAATGACGCGCCCGCACGAGTTCACACGGGTGCCCTCAAACGACCCGCCCGAACGAGTTCACACGGGCGCCCAAAAAACGACCCGCCCGAATGATTTTGCATGGGCGCCCGAACGACCGAAACGAAGCTACAAGGGAGGGTTGGGCAAACGAGCTGCACGAACATTCACAAAGCCAACCTCAGGTCAAAACTTAGCATTTTTTATACGGGCTCGTTCGCCCGGGCGCGCCCTCGCCCGAACGACCCACCCGAACGAGTTCACACGGACGCCCTCAAACAACCTGCCCGAACGATTTTGCATGGGCGCCTGAACGACCGAAAATAACCGACAAGGGAGAGCCGGGAAAACGAGTTGCATGAACGTGCACAAAGCCAACCTCGGGTCACAACTTAGTATTTTTGATAAGGGCTCGTTCGCCCAGGCGCGCCCTCGCCCGAACGACCCGCCGGAACGAGTTCACACGGACGCCCTCAAATGACCTGCCCGAACGACCGAAACGAAGCGACAAGGGAGAGCCGGACAAACGAGCTGCACGAACGTGCACAAATCCAACCTCGGGTCACAACTTAGCATTTTTGATATGGGCTCATTCGCCCGGGCGTGCCCTCGCCCGAACGAGTTCACACGGGCGCCCTCAAATGACCCGCCCGAACGACCGAAACGAAGCGACAAGGGAGAGCCGGGCAAACGAGCTGCACGAACGTGCACAAAGCTAACCTCGGGTCACAACTTAGCATTTTTGATACGGGCTCGTTCGCCTGGGCACGCCCTCGCCCGAACGACTCGCCCGAACGACCCGCCCGAACGAGTTCACACGGGTGCCCTCAAATGACCTGCCCAAACGACCCGCCCGAACCAGTTCACACGGGCGTCCTCAAACGACTCGCCCGAACGATTTTGCATGGGCGCTTGAACGACCAAAACGAAGCGACAAGGGAGAGCCGGGCAAACGAGCTGCACGAATGTGCACAAAGCCAACCTCGGGTCACAACTTAG
The DNA here is from genome assembly GCA_031772625.1 of Pinus tabuliformis. Classification (NCBI taxonomy): domain Eukaryota; kingdom Viridiplantae; phylum Streptophyta; class Pinopsida; order Pinales; family Pinaceae; genus Pinus; species Pinus tabuliformis. Next base: position 1,589,305,711 of record CM062819.1, on the reverse strand, counting down.
CATTTTTTATATGGGCTCGTTCGCCCGGGCGCGCCCTCGCCCGAACGACCCGCCTGAATGAGTTCACACGGGCGCCCTCAAACGACCCGCCCGAACGAGTCGACACGGACGCCCTCAAAAGACCCGCCCGAATGAGTTGACACGGATGCCCTCGCCCGACCCGCCCGAACGACCCGCCCGAACGGTGTTTTCACGGACGCCCTCGCTCGACCCGGCCGAATGAGTTCGCACGGACACCCTCGCCCGACCCGCCCGAATGACCCGCTCGAACGGGTTTGCACAGACACCCTCGCTCGACCCGCCCGAACGGGTTTGCACGGACGCCCTCGCCCGACACGCCCGAATAGTTTTGCACGGACAACCTCGCCCGACTTGCCCGAACGAGTTTACATGGCAAACGACCCGCCCGAATGAGTGTTTACACGGCAAACGACCTACTCGAACGAGTTTACATGGGCTCCGAAACACGACAAAAACAAAGTCACACGGGAGATTCGGGCAAACGGGCAGCACGATCGTGCACAAAGCCCACCCCCCGGTCACAACTTAGCATTTTTTATATGGCCACGTGTGCTCTAGGCACCGTCACACGACATGACACGACACGACACGACCCGATCCGACCCGACCCGTTTGCACGAGCACCCACACACGACACATCCCGACCCGCCCGAACGAAATTTTGGGGTTTCTGTGGGCGCACGACTCGAACGAAATTTTGGGGTTTCCGTGGGCGCACGACCCGAACGAAATTTTGGGGTTTCCGTGGGCGCATGACCCGAACGAAGGCATGGGGGAGCATCAGGCAAATGGGCCACACAAACGTGCAGAAGACACACGGGCGGTCAATGAGCAAGAAACATGTGATAGGCCTATTTCAATGAGCAAGAGACTCAATGACAAATATAATATATATATATATATATATATATATATATATATATTTATTTATTTATTTATTTATTTATTTTATTGAATAAATAAAAATATCAAAAGTACATTTATGAAGACCGAACCCAGTTACACTTTCTTCAACACCCCCTCTTAACTAGGGAGGTATTTATAAATCATTACAAGGTGTTTGGCTAATTTTCAATCTTGAATAATTCACATAAGGGAAACCGGATTGGCAACCCATCTGTTATAGCATCATATTAGCCAACATTGTTCATAGCAAGGCCTTGACTAACAGCTTTATCTCTCATAAGATCAGAGCACAATGTTGGCGAGGCAAATCGCTTATAAACACCTTGGTCATTGTCTCTAAATGTACATGCCCACCCAAGTGTTCCCTGAGTATGACCTTCCAAGACAATTCTTGTCTTGGGTTCCCAGCCCTCAAAGAATATCGCTCCTCTTGTCTACTCTTGTCTTGGGTGCCCTACACATCCTCAAAGAGCATCAGATGCCAAATGATTGCCCAATCCTCCCGTTATGTCTTGCCAAGTGAAGACAAGAATGTTGTGTCTATCTCTTCCCCTTGATTGGGGAAGACATGCCCAAGTTTCCTCTGACAAGGAACTTGACCAAGCTCCTTTGTAGTTGGGAACTTGTTAGAACTCCCTCTTAGCTAGGGACTTGTCCATTCATCAACAACGTCTTCTTCGTGGGTCCTTCAGCCGCTTGATCTCCTTCTTTCCTTCGATGTCATGAAGTCTTTGTTTGAACTTCTTCTTAGCAGGGTACCGGCCATCGATCACTTTCCCCCCTGGTTTGTCATGTCATTACTCCCTTCGTGGAAAGTGGCCTTCTTGATATATATCAAGTCCTTTTTGTCATCTAGCTACTCCTTTGTCACCTTGTCTATCCTTCATAACACTTATCACATGGATGCTTAGTTGTACTCGCTTGTTCTTGTACTTTGATTTAGTGGCCCTTCATGACTTCATCGTGATATTGCTCTTCATCATGACATATTTGTAGACTTGAATCGGTTATCTGCACCTTACTATCTCCAAGGCCTTCATAGGTGTCAAGGGTCCTTTATATTTTTCTTCCTTTGTCAGAGTTGCAGAACCAGTTGGAGGTGAAAAAGGTGGGATCTACTGAATGATTTCAAAGGAGTCTTAAGAACTATCTTCTGGACCTATGGATGAATACCCTCCTTTGTTTCAAAGAGTGGATTCGAATACACAAAAGGTCTCTTCAGGTTGTTCAGAAGTATAAGCTTCAGGTTGTCCAAAAGTGGGAGGAAATGAATAAGTGGTAGGGGATATGAAATCTATTCATTTGTATTCTGGTAATTAACACCCAAGTCAAACTCGGTTTTAGGTGATCCTGATGGTAGTGAGGGTTCTCGATGAGATTCAAATGAATGAATAAGGAATGTTGATTTAAAATCAACTCCCCCACCTACGAGTTCAGAAACCCTAGGTGATAGGTGGGAGTAATCTGAATTAGGTGGAATATTTCTATAAGGATCAAATGATGCTAAATCTTCAGACTGCAAGATTGAAGAAGAAGAAGAAGAAGAGGGTCGATGTCCCCTTTTAGAACTGGCTTTTCTCAGGATTTTTTCGAGGTCTGACAAAGGATCAACTAAGTCAGCCTCTGAACGAGATCTGGTGTGCTTAAAAAGTGCCAGTGTGAGAGAGTTGAGTCGCCAAGTGAAGGATTTTAACCTTTCTAGACCTTTAATCACCTTAAAGGAATAGAATGCATATCATTGCCCGAGGAAAACTTAATGAAATTCGAATCCCTGGCAACGGCACCAGTGTGATGTTGTATCTCTGAGATAATAATGGTCAACTATTATGCCAGAGCATCTAAGATAATTGTTTTGGGGGTTTTGTTTTAATTTGGGAGACCAATGGATGAAACAGATATGGAACTGATGTGCCTAACCTCTTGAATAATATCAATATCTCGACAGAGGTTTGCTATAAACATTGACACAGTGAAATAGCTTTTATGATGATGAGCAGAAACAGAAAAGTAATATGATTGCCATAGTTTTCAAATTGAAAGCTAAATAATCATAAGTATAAGAACCTTTAAACTATGTTTGAAAGGTTTGGGAAAATACACGAGCTTACAAAAGATGTTGATGATTTATGGATTTTGAAGGAATTAATTAAACAAACAGTCCATTAATTCATTCTCTTTATAGATTATCATTTCAAAAGTTTATAGGAATAGATTGAAATACAATTATTCCTACGTAGTTATCTCTGCAAGACACAAGTATATGAAGAAAAACATAATGAATGACACTGACAACACTTACAGGAAACACAAACTGTGTAAAACAGAATTCAGAATCCTTTGCTTCGTATTAATGATCTATAAAGATTAATTACATCAGATATCTAGAAATGCTTCTTCAATGGTGAAACCCTTAATAACTCGTGAAGAGAATTATTTATATAATAGTAAGACGAAAAATATCCTGAACTACTTTTACAAAAATAGATTATTTACACAATCAAAAATAAAATTGTCTAATGATCTGGCACTATTTTGGTGTTGCATTGTTTGATGACTATTACTGAAAAAAGTTGAAAAGTGGTTGAAGCTGGCTGACTGTTCCCTCAGAAAATGAATGTTGTTCAATTATCCTTAATCAAGTAAATATGTTAATTCTTCCCAGCGTTTCTTATCTTGGATAGAAATCTTTGTTACCCTCCTATGGATTTGTCTAGGAAGGAGTCGTGGCAATGTTTTGAAATTAATCGGAGGTCGAATTGTGTTACAAAGGTTCAGGGTGGCACCAAAAGGGTTTGATAGGTTTTACTATGAAATGGGGTGAAAGGAATAAAAACGAGGGTTTTCAGGTTTTTAACGAAAAACTTTTTAAAATTTGGCGCATAAATTTATATTATGAATAGTAAGTGGTTTATCAGGTTGAGCGAGGAGGCGGATTCCCAGGCCATCGCATCGCTTGTGAGAGTCGAGCAGTATTTGGGAGGGGTCACCCGATCTATTTCCGCACCTGACACATAGCCTTTGGGGTTCGAGGTAAAACTGCTTTATCGATCGGGTAACGATCAACCATCAGGCGCGGCCGATATGGCTGTGGACAGTTGGACGAGGGCGATGGTGATCGGACAGCAATGGGGCGAGGGAGGTGTGCGAGTGACAAAAGCATGGGCTTGGGGGGGCGGGGGGGGCAGAGCTTTAATCCTCGGCGGATTGGGATTTATTAATAGGTTAATGACGGGTTAAAACAATCAGGCGGGGCTTAATGATGGGGTTTAATTCTTCGGGTAAAAGTCGGGCATCGGGTGAGCCTGATATGGCTGTGCATCGTCAAATTTGGGCGCAGATGATCGAACGGTAGTCGGGTGGCAGACTAACGCGGAGGAAATGGATGGAGGTTTAAGGGGTCAACTATAGTTTATATTTAAACTTAAGGGTTGGGATATTTATTTAGGGGATTTAATTAATATAGGGGAAAAGGTATTGTGGGAGCTACATAATTAAATTAAAAATTAATATGAAATTGGCAGAGTGAATATATCCTTAAGTATAAATGTCAATGTAATATTTGCACACTTTATTTACATACACGTAATACTTAAGATAAGATGTCTTTTGTGGGTTTTTTTGAAGGAAATAAGATTTATATGGGGGTTTTCACTTTTCCTAGGCAAATGAAGTTTATCCTTAAGAAAAAGGGTTTTATTAGGGAAATGAAGAGGGAATGAATTTTATGAAAGGGATTCTAGCACTTGATGTCCATAAGTCATTAAACCGAGGGTCATGTCACACCAAAATTCATAGAAATGCTTTGAGCCTCTTTGACTTGAAAGATTTGAAGTGCTAGAATATACTTGTCGATAAAAAATTAGTAAGTGATGAGTGGCATCGGCTACAAGTATAATCCCATTATTGTTTCCATCTCTACCATATTAGAGAATGCACCCATCTATCCGATGAAGTGCCTTGAAGCACTACAATCAATAAGCCAGATTCCCAAAGAATTTGAAGGAGAGGGCCAATACAAGATAACACTTCTTTATCTTATTAGAAACAACATTTGATTCTTCATACCTGGGGTTCCTTGCTTTCTTTGAAGAGTCAACCATTTCCTTGATGACTTGCATTACCTGTCATTCCTTTTGATCATTGAAGTTGTCCTTGGATTGATTGTTATCTTCATCAAGAGATGTGCCTCTACCATTCAGACACTCCTTTGCATAATGGCCGAACTTATTGCAACCAAGGCATCCGCCTTTCCTTCCACCCTTAGATCTGAACTTCCCAATGAAGCGATCTTTAGGTAGGCCATTAGAAACTTCCGTTGCGCCATTCTGATAAATATTCTATGCTTCGACTTCACATTAACTTGAAAACCTTTGTTTTTGCTTCCATAGTTGATCATACAAATTGAAATATGTGTCTAAGCCTGATGCATGTGTTTTGATCCAATCAACTTTGAACTTCAGCAACCTTTCTTCTACTTACCCATTTCTTACCCTAACATTTTTTCTTCATTTATTTGGGTGCATTTAGACCAGCAAACCCTTATCCTATTTTTCATTTTATAAAACAATCTATCTATTTCTAACCTTATATCATCCAAGGGCTCAGATTAAGCTTATGAGCTCCTTTTTTTCTCTACCTATCTATTGATCTGCCAATATTAAACTGTTTGGTCAGATTTTATTCTCTAACTAAAAACATAAAATTCAAAGCATGAAATAACCAAGATTAAACAGCTTGATTACCATGGATTATGGCATAAATAACAAGTTGCACACAATCATTATTATGCATAAAAGTAAATAGTAGTGGCATTTAGACTTGCACACTTTCATGGTCTATTTTTCTTTTCTGTCTAACATAACATTTTATTTTGCCTTCATTTTTTAGGGCATCTACCCTAACATTTTCTTTTCTTTGATATGGACATATTTATCAAAATCTTTTCTTAACATTTTTTATTCAATATTCTTTTTGTCCACATCCTATCTTAACATTTTGTAAATATATTTTAATTTTTTGTCTAATTTATTCTAACTTATCAAAACCAAAAAATGCTACAACATTGGCTCCAACTAGGCACTGCTTTCTCCTGTAGAATGCAGAGAACCTGCAGCTCCATGTGCCTTCTCCTCAAGTTATGGAGTCCTTTGTTGTAAAAAAATCTCACTAATAGCTTGAAAAGTAAAAAAAACCGGAGTTTTTACAATGAAATGTATTCCAACTTCTTAGTATTGAATGAAATGTTTGAGAAAACTTCCATTTACAGGATAAGTGGAATATAGTCCCTCGAGATTTTGTAGCACAAAAGTTTTGTTGCCCTTCACTTCAGCAATTGCTAAAAGACCAAACCATAGGTTATCAAACTTGCCATGCTTTCCCTTTTCCTCCCTCCTGGAGTCCCATCTTAAAACTAGGTCACCTTCCCTGAAGTCCCTTTCCCTGGCTTTTCTATCAAACAGGCTTTTCATCTTATTCTGATATTTCTTCAATTTGTATTGAACTTCATCTCTGTTTTCATTTAGTTCAATAATCTGATTTATCCTTCTTGAAAAATCATCAGGTTCATCTGTTGAGTCCTGCAAGAATTTTAAAACTAGGAAAGCCAAATTGGTGGGAAAAATTGCATCTTTCCCATAGACTAACTAAAAAGGAGATTTCCCAGTAGATATTTCTGGAGTTATTATGTTTGCCCATACCGCATAAATTAAATGAGTCCCAGCACTTTTTGTGATCTGCTAGGGTCTTTTTTATTACCTTCACAAGACTTTTATTTGAGGATTATGCAAGGCCATTACCTTGAGGGTAGTATGGAGTTGAATGATGTAACAAAATCTGATATTTCTGGCAAAACTCAATCATTTTAACACTAGAGAATGTTGTTGCATTATCTGTGACAACTTGAGTTGGGAAACCAAACCTAGATAAGGTATTTTCTTCAATGAATTTAATTACTACTGAATCAATAACATTTCTTACTGGAATTGCTTCCACCCATTTAGTGAAGTAGTATTTCACTGTGAGGATCCATCTGTGTTGATTAATTGAAGTAGGATGGATTTCTCCAACAAAATATAATCCCCATTGAAGGAAAGGTGCTGAAATTATTGATGGTACTAGTGGAAGAGTTGCTAGTTTCTGTGTACAAGCAAACATCTGACAAGGAACACAACCTCTAACCTTTGCCCCTACTTACAAGAACAATGTTGGCCAATAAAATCCTCCCCTTAAAATCTTGTATGTTGTTGCTCTCCAAGCATAATGTCCTCCACAAAATCCTGTATGAAACTGATCAATGATTCCTTTAGTTTTTGATTCTGTTAAACATAATAACAAAATATTCAGTGGATCTTTCCAATACAAATTTGCATTTATGATGCAGTACTTGACTGCTTTCAATTTAAGAGTTTTACACTAGGCTTTGGAGAAGGATGTTGGGCATTCAAAATGGCGCAGAAATTTACAATGTTTTGATACCAATCTGACAATAGAAATTTGTCATCAATATGTAAAGGGCTTATCTGATCTGAAGGTAAAAGTTCTTGTGGATTCTTTTCTTCAGGTTGAAAAGAAGTTTCTTATGGATTCTCCCCTTCTACAAGGACAGAAGGTTCTTTTGGATTCTTCCCTTGTAAAATTAGGAAAGGTTCTTGTGGATTCTTCCCTTGTACTTCTAAAATAGAATTGATTCCAAGCACTATCCTTGGCCTTTTACTAGCTTTGTAGTTTTGATAGTTAGATCAAACTCAAGTATTTGAGTAATCCACCTACCTCTTTTCCCATCAGTGTCAAGTTGTGTTAAAACGATTTTTACAGCGCCATTAGAAACGTAAGCAGTAATAGGTGAATGTAGGAGATACATCCTGAAAGATTTCAGGGCTTGAATGAGGGCATAGACTTGCTTTTCGATTATGTCATACTTAAGCTCGGCATCTCTCATAACTTTACTGAAAAATGCTATGGGCTGGCTTCAATCTTTTGTAATTAAACAACAGCAAGGGTTGTTTCTGAGGCAAAAGAAAAGATACTGAATGTTTTAGTATAATCAGGGTTGGCCAAGGTGGGAGCTTCAGATATAGCTTTCTTGACCTGATCAAATGCATGCCTGGAAGAGACAGTCCATTTAACTCCATGATCCTTTCGGCGCATGTCAGTTATATCATTTATAATCTCTGCATAATTTGGGATGAATCTTCTTAAAAAAATAATTTTGCCCAGAAAAGCTTGAATTTCTTTCTTGTTTCTAGGTAAGATCAATGTTTCAATGGCAGACACACGCCTGGGATCAATCACCACTCCTTCCTTTAAAATTATATGGCCCAACAATTTTCCTTCCTTGATAGTAAACAAAGACTTTTTAGGGTTCAATGATATCCCAAATTTTCTACACCTGTCAAAAACCTTGATCAACTGCTTTAGATGTTTCTGATCAGAATTAGAAAAAACAATTATGTCATCAAGATAAATAACCACAAATTTGTTTCCCTGGCCCATGAAAGCTACATCCATAGCTCTCTGAAATGTTGCTCCAGCGTTTGATAAGCCAAGTGGCATTCTAGCGTACATAAATGTACCCCAGGGTGTAGTGAAGGTTGTCTTTTCCCTGTCTCTTGGATCAACATTTACCTTATTATAAACTAAAAAACCATAAAGTATAAAAAGTCTTTGTGCTCCTGAAACCATTTGAAGTAACTGATCCATTTTTTGGGTAAAGGGTACTTATCCTTTAATGATGCTTTGTTCAAATTTCTAAAGTCCACGCAAAGTCTAATTTCTCCATTCTTCTTCCTAACATGAACTAAATTTGCAACCCAATTAGAATATCTAAGAGGGAGAATGATTTAGGCATCTAGCATTTTCTTAATTTTCTTTTCTACAGTTGGTAGAAGGGCTGGGTTAGTCCTCCTAAGTTTTTGTTGATAAGGTAGTGTCATAAGTTTTTAAATAGTATAGGTCCAAGCAAAAACATCCTGATAATTTTGAAGTAACTTATGATATTGAGTTTTAATCTCAGGGCCTAGAGATGCACAGATTTTGATGCTTTTGACATCATCATTTGTTCCAATGTTAATTTCCTCTATGCCCTCTTCCAAAGAAATGGACTGAGGATTTTGGAAGACATCATTTTGATCAAACAATTTTTCTAAAGGTTCTTCAAATATCTGCTAGTTTTTTAGATTATCTGGGATATATGGTCTATACTTGACTTGTATTTGGTAGAGTAAATTAGTCTGGTCAGGAATTTTAAATTAACTAGCAGAAACAGCTAAGGCATCTGCATGAATATTCTGATCTCTTGGAATATAAGTCAAATTAAAAGCATCAAATGAGTTTTTCACTAAATCCCATACTTCATTTTGGTAAGCCTAGAGTCTGGGGTGTTTAGCCTGCCAAATATTTCTCACTTGCTTGAAAATAAGTTCTGAATCAATAAAAACACTTAACTTTTGAACCTTTAAGCTTTTGGCTAATTTCAATCCCAAAAGGAAGGCTTCATATTCAGCCACATTGTTTGTAACTTCGAAGTCGAGCTTACATGATTGGGTAATGTTTTCTTTTTCTGGTGATATTAAAACTACTCCAGCTCCTACTCCATCTTTTGTACAAGAGCCATCAAAAAATAGTTTCCATATATCAGTTTGATTTGGTGTCGGGACTTTCAATTACATCTTCAATTTTAACTGGAGTCTCATGCACTTGATTTGAAGAGAGTTGAAAGCAACCAAAATCTTGGTCAATTGCATAAATGAGATGGTTCCTTGATTGGTCTGTTTTGCAAACAGTGTGCACAAATCTCACTTCTCTATATAATCTTAGTTGTTTTCCCCCATAAACTGGGATAATAGCATAAGACATATCCATCTGAAGAGTTCCCCCTAATTTTGCACAGCAAGACCTAGAAAAGGGCATTCCAAATTTGGGAGGGATATTTGTGACAACTATATCAAGTACTACACTTTTCACTGGGATTTGTGGAAGAGTGACTACTAAATCCTTAATCAATCCTAAGCAAGGCACCCTTTTAGAATCAAAAGTGTACAAGTCATGATAGGATCTAGTTATGTCGAGTTTCAAATGATCCATGATAGTTTTTGGCATAAGGATATGTGATGCTCCATAATGAAGCATACAATTATACAACATGGAATCATTTGTCTTAAGAGTTACATAGAAAGGAGGCACTATTTCATCTATCTGAGCTAGGGCCAAAAACAACTGCTGCTTTTTTATCTTGCAGACTAATGAAATCACCTTCAGCATCAACTGAGGTATTTTTTATCCATTTGGAGACCTGATTTTTATACCAGGGTTTTTAGAAAGTTTTGAAAGAGGAATTGCGATTTTAACTCTTTCTAGCTCTTTTTCAACATTAAATGTAGTCAAATTATTTTTGTCATTTTGAAGAGTATCAGTTCACTGTTCTAATGGTCGAATAAAAGTCGTTTGAGTTTGAGCAATTTTGGCACGAGGTTCAATTATTGGAGTTTCCTTTGGAGGTCTTCCAGGGGCAGGGCTAGGCCTAAAGTCATATATTTTGTTCAACTCTACAATTAAAAATTCAGAGAAGGCATGGTATTTAGAAACCTGTGAAGATTCTTAGTCTTCTTGAACCTGATTTTGTTGTGTAAGAGGAATAATAACTGTTTGATTAAGGGAAGTATCTATATTATTTATATCTTCAATGATGGTCATAATATTGTCATTAGGTTATTGATCGTCTATCAACAAAGGAATGGGAATCTGTTGATCATTGCTAGGTCTCTGAAGAATTTGTAATTGTGGATTTCTTTTATACTGCCCCTGATTTTGAATTTGGGGTTTGGTAATTGTTTGCTGAATTGTCCTAGATTGAGTCTCAATCTTGGAAATTCTATTAGATAGATTTCTAAGAAGAGGAGTTATTTCATCTATTTTAGAATCTTCAGTTTTAGTCTTTAGAGGAACTAGAAGCCTCTGGTGTCGATTTAAGTTTTTTTGGGCCTTTTCCTCTTTAGCTTCAAAAGATGTTGAAGCAGCCCTATTTGCTTCTACCTCAATAGCATTTGTTTGCATATCTTCAAGAGTTCTCGAAGTTCTCTCTCTCAACATAACAGCGAAAGCATCATCAAAAAGCTTTAGAAAATGTAGACTTTGTCGTTGCTACAGGGGGTTTACAATCAGGGGGCATTTTATGATGAAGCTTATTGAATGTTGTGATAAACCCTGATACAGGTTCACCAAAATTTCTTTTAAGTTCATCAGACTCAATGGGAAAGTAAAGAGGATCTTTTTTCACACCCCACTGGTTTTTAAATATGTTTATAAGTTCTTCCCAATTTCTAATGGAATTTGCAAGTAATTGCCTAAACCAAATTCTTACATTTCCTTCAAGTGATTGTACAAACAACCTCATGTAAACGTTTTCTTGTTTAATATTCATGTTATCTCCAAAGTCTAAAAAGGCTTGAAGATGGTCCTCAGCAGAGGGACCGGTTTCTCCATTATACCTGGGAAGGTATTTCAAGTATCCAGCTATGAACGCATCGAGATTAGGAGGTAAGACTAAAACGCATATCTAGCCTGTACAATAGGTTGGAAAGCCATAGTGGGAGGTGGTGTATGAGATGTTTATGTGGATGAAGAAGTTGAAGAAGGGGTTGATAAAGGCGATTGAGGGGGTGAAGAACCATTTGGAGGTGAAGAAGGGGGCAATCTCCTGAATGATTTCAAAGGAGTCTTAAGAACTATCCTCTGGACTTGTGGATAAATACCCTCCTTTGTTTCAAAGAATGGATTCGAATACACAGAGCGGATCTCTTCAGGTTGTTCATAAATAGAAGCTTCAGGTTGTCCGAAAGTGGGAGGAAATGAATAATTGGTAGGGGATATGAAATCTGTTGGTTTGTATTCTGGTAAATTAACACCCAAGTTAGACTCAGTTTTAAGTGATCATGGTGGTAGTGAGGGTTCTGGATGAGATTCAAATGAATGAATAAGGAATGTGAATTTAAAATCAACTCCCCTGTCTAAGAGTTCAACAACCTTAGGTGATAGGTGGGAGTAATCTGGTTTGGGTGGAATATTGTTATAAGGATCAAATGATGCTAAATCTTTAGACTACAAGACTGAAGAAGAAGAAGAAGAAGGTTGATGTCCCCTTTTAGAACTTGCTTTTCTCAGGATTTTTTCAGGGTCTGACAAAGGATCAACTAAGTCAGCCTCCGAACGAGATCTGGTGTGCTTAAAAGGTGCCAATTTGAGAGAGTGGAGTCGTCAGGTGAAGGATTTTAACCTTTCTAAACCTTTAATCACCTTAAAGGAATAGAATACATATCGTTGTCCCAGGAAAACTTAATGAAATTCGAATCCCCAACAATGACGCCAATTTGATGTTGTATCTCTGATATAATAATGATCAACTATTATGCCAGAGCATCTAAGATAATTTTTATTTTTTTTGGTAGATAAGCACCCATAGGGGATTTGAACCAGTGACCTATCGCAAGGAGTGTCTTAACAGTGCACCCATTCACCGACAATCCAAAGCCCCGTAGGCAAAGCATCTAAGATAATTGTTTTGGGGGTTTTGTTTTAATTTGAGAGACCAATGGATGAAACAAATATAAAATTGATGTGCCTAACCTCTTGAATAATATCAATATCTTGGCAGAGGGATGCTATAAATATTTTCACAATGAAATAGCTTTTATGATGATAAGCAGAAACAGAAAAGTAATATGATTGCCACAATTTTCAAATTGAAAGCTAAATAATCATAAGTATGAAAACTTTTAAACTATGTTTAAAAGGTTTGAGAAAATTAACATGAGCTTACAAAAGATGTTGATGATTTATGGATTTTGAGGGAATTAATTAAACAAACAGTCCATTAATTCATTCTCTTTATAGATTATCACATCAGAAGTTTATAGGAATAGATTGAAATACAATTATTCCTACCTAGTTATCTCTGCAAGGCGCAAGTATATGAAAAATAACATAATGAATGACACTAGAAACACAAACTATGTAAAATAGAATTCAGAATCTTTGCTTCGTATTAATGATCCAGAAAGATTAATTACATCAAATATCTAGAAATGCTTCTTCAAGAATGCAACCTTTAATAACTCGTGAAGGGAGTTATTTATACAATAGTACGACAAAAAATATCGTGAACTACTTTTACAAAAATAGATTATTTACACAATCAAAAATAACATTGTCTAATGATCTGGCACTATTTTGGTGTCGCGTTGTTTGATGACTATTACTAAAAAAAGTTGAAAAGTGGTTGAAGTTCGCTCACTGTTCCCTCAAAAACTGAATGCTGTTCAATTATCCTTAATCAAGTAAATATGTTAATTCTTCCCAGCGTTTCTTATCTGGGATAGAAATATTTGTTACCCTCCTGTAGATTTGTCTAGAGAAGGAGTCGTGGCAATGTTTTGAAAGTAATCGGAAGTAGAATTGTGTCACAGAAGTTCAGGGTGGCACCAGAAGGGTTTGATAGGTTTTACTGTGTAACGGGGCAAAAGGAATCAAACGAGGGTTTTCATGTTTTTAACAGGCAACCTTCTTAAATTTGGCGTGGAAATTTATATTATGAATAGTAAGTGGTTTATCGGGTTGAATGGGGAGGCATTTTCCCAAGCCATCGCACTGCTTATGAGGGTCAGGTGGTATTTCGGAGGGGTCACCCGATCTACTTCCGTGCCTGACACATAGCCTTTAGGGCTCAGGGGAAAACCGCTTTATCGAGCAAGTAACGATCGACCATCGAGCGCGGCCAATATGATTGTGGACCGTTGGATGAGGAGGATGGTGATCGAACAACAATCGAGCGAGGGAGGTGCGCGGGTGATAAAATCATGGGCTTTGGGGACGCCCAGAGCTTTAATCCTCGGCGGATTGAAATTTATTAATAGGTTAATGATGGGTTAAAACGATCAGGCGAGGCTTAATGACGGGGTTTAATTCTTCGCGTAAAGGTCGGGCGAGGCTTAATGACGGGGTTTAATTCTTCGCGTAAAGGTCGGGCGAGGTGTGAACTCGATATGGTTGTGCATCATCGGATTTGGGCGCAGATGATCAGATAGTAGTCGGGTGGCAGACTAGCGCGGAGTAAATGGACGGAGGTTTAGAGGGTCAACTATAGTTTATATTTAGACTAAAGGTTGGGATATTTATTTAAGGGATCCAATTAATATAGGGGAAAAGGTATTGTGAGAACTATATAATTAATTTAGAAATTAATATGAAATCGGCAGAGTGAATATACCCTTAAATATAAATGTCAATGTAATATTTGGACACTTTATTTACATACACTTAATATTTAGGATAAGATGTCTTTTATGGATTTTTTTGAGTGAAATAGGATTTATATGGAGGTTTTCACTTTTCCTAGGCAGATGAAATTTATCCTTGGGAAAAAGGGTTTTATTAAGAAAATGAAGGGGAAATGAATTTTATGAAAGTGATTCTAGCACTTGATGTCCATAAGTCATTAAGCTGAGGGTCAGGTCCCACCAAAAGTTATAGAAATGCTCTGAGCCTCTTTGACTTGAACGATTTGAAGTGCTAAAATATACTTGTAGATAGAAAATTAGTAAGCAATGAGAAAAATGAATAAGGGGGAGCTAATCACATTAACTTGAAAACCTTTGTTTTTGCTTCCATAGTTAATCATACAAATTGAAATATGTGCCTAAGCCTGATGTATGTGTTTTGATCCAATCAACTTTGAACTTACCTATTTCTTACCCTAACATTTTTTCTTCAATTATTTGGGTGCATTTAGGCTAGCAAACCCTTATCCTATTTTTCATTTTATAAAACAATCTATCTATTTCTAACCTTATATCATCCAAGGGCTCAGATTAAACTTATAAGCTCCTTTTTTTCTCTACATATCTATTGATCTGCCAATATTAAACTGTTTGGTCAAATTTTATTCTCTAACTAAAAACATAAAATTCAAAGCATGAAATAACCAAGATTAAACAGTTTGATTACCATGGATTGTGGCATGAATAACAATTTGCACACAATCATTATTATGCATAAAAGTAAGTAGTAGTAGCATTTAGACTTGCACACTTTCATGGTCTTTTTTTTTCTGTCTAACCTAACATTTTATTTTGCCTTCATTTTTTAGGGCATCTACCCTAACATTTTCTTTGAAATGGACATATTTATCAAAATCTTATCCTAACATTTTTTATTCAATATTCTTTTTGTCCACATCCTATCTTAATATTTTGTAAATATATTTTCATTTTTTGTCTAATTTATTCTAACTTATCAAAACAAACAATGCTACAACAGGCTGAATGAAACCTGCATACTCTCCGCCAACATACAAGAAAAGTTGGCGAACTTGCAGAGTACACAACAGAAGATTAAGCAGGATAGCGCAGGACCAACCACATAGCAGCTAGAAGAACAAGTCAAGCAGGCAGCCATGCTAACCTGCATACTCTCCGCCAACATACAAGAAAAGTTGGCGAACTTGCAGAGTACACAACAGAAGATTAAGCAAGATAGCGCAGGACCAGCCACAGAGCAGCTAGTAGAACAAGTCAAGCAGGCAGCCACACAAAGCAGCTAGTAGAACAAGTCAAGCAGGCAGCCACACAGAGCGCAGCTGAAGTAGTGGTTGCACAGGTAAAGTTGGGTGGTCTTTGCAGCAAAATCTTCACGCCAGCCAAGTGACTCGAGGACAAGTCACGATCTTTGTGTTAGGGGTCTGTTGGGATGGGGTCCCCTAGGTGAATTTTGAGGCAAAAGCCCAAGTTTTATTGTAAAAAGATGTAAAGTCTCTGCGAGTTGTAGTCGTAGAACACATAACTAGTTAAGAGTCAAAAAGGGTTTTACCCTATTTTATGTAAGTTGAGTCGGCTTTTGAAAAACTACCCAAGGTTCGCGGACCACGGGATTGTATAAATAGGTGTATCTTAAAAAGTAAGACATAATCATCATGGAAGAATAGAATTGTCTATGGATACAAGCGAAGGAGTCTAAGTTAGCGCAGAAGATAGGAAAAAGTCTCTGCAGCTAAGTGCGCAGAGGCCTAGAATATAGTCCGCAGTTGAGTGCACAGACCCCTGCAACTGAGTGCACAAGGAAGTCTCGAGTCTGTAACCCTAAACTAAATATCAATACAAAAGATTGTTGCAAAAATTCTTGTGTTTTATCTATTATTTTCTATTATGTATGAATGTGCTTTATGTTGTGATAAATGATGGTTTTTGAAATAATGATGTATTGATGCGTGACTTTACTAAATCTGTATTGTTATCTGAACACAATTGATGTTAAGTGCTTACGCAAAGATTATATCATTGTATGTTAAAAATATCGAACCCTTAAGTAGATCTGAGTAAATGTTGGGTTAAGAGTAATCTTTGATGCACGTAAATAGCTAATCCACTTGTTCAATGTCTGTGAAAGCGAGTCGTAGACCTTCGCGGAGGTCTAGAGACTTATTAAAGGAAGTTGTATCGACAATCCTTAAGGGCTTATCGATCTATGAAAGTCTAGAAGCTGATTAAAGGAAGTTATATCAATAATCCATAAGAGCTTATCGATCTGTGTGAAGACAAGTCTAGGGCACAAAACAACATCACGTTGATCTCTAGGTGCATAAACTTTGTTCCAACGTCCCCCATACTGCTTCGAGTGAGACTTTAATCCGCGCTCCGCGAATTGATGCCGAAAGGGTCAGTAGTGTAGGGATTTGTTTGGCGCAACTAACTCTATCGGGGAATACCAGTTGTATCAAGTGTTGTAAAGGTCCATGATCCCTAGTACAATTTCCCTAATGATTCTTTATTAATGGGTTAATAAAGGTCAAGATTTGAGTCATATAAATTTGTATATTTTATTGATTTCACTCTTGTTATATTTCTGTAGTGAAAAGTACTTTTGTGTTGGGGTTCCTAGTGTGTTTATGTGCTAAGCTAATCATAGACCAAATCTAGGCCCTATGAAAGTCAACAAGCATGAATATGGGCACTTCACAAAAAGTTGTCTAAAATCTCTAACATCTCTATCTCCTTTTATCCCTCCACCATTTTCTCAGAGTAATAATGAGCAAGGAGCATTCAAACAAAGTTTCAAAGAAGCACAGGAAACATTCATTTAAGAGGCCTCATTCCAACACGCCTAAATCTCATCAACATCCTACCTTCTGTAACAGATATAAAGCTTTGAAGTCATTAAAGGGAGAAGTCATAGTTGAAGAAGAATAGCCAAATCAAAATCAAGTACCTTCAAAGAACATCAGTTCACTTGCTAAGGAAGATACTACTTCGAAAATATTAACAAAAGTCCTTTAAATAAGAAAGAAGAAAAGATCAATTCAAAGGAAGAGGAGAACATATATCTCTCCTCTTCTTCTCCTTTCTATTCAGCGGTTCTAAAAAGCAATTAATGATTTTCCCTTAAATTAGCAAGAAGTAGAAAAAAAATGTAGCAATCAATCTCCAAAATTTGGTGTCCATCATTCTTTAGCCTCGCATGGTTCTAGTGGGGCCTCAATTTTGATTAAACTTTTGAAATGACACATTTCTAAGCTTAGTTCCAATATGGCCATCCATGAAAATTGATTTAGATCAAAGATTACACAATGGTATAAACACTTTATATAAATTATATGTGAATAGCAAACTACCTTTAGCTCTAAGATTCAAATATGTTCAATAAACTTAACCTAACTTAATAAAGGTGACCATCAACCCAATCTATCAAAATGTAAAAATTAAATAATAATTATATGTTAAAAGCAAAATATGTTTATTATAACTTCTTCAAAATACCTTTGTTATAAAGATCTCATAAATCTTGAAACCCAAAATTCATCAGTATAAAGGAGTTGATTTTATTATAAAGATCTCATGAATCTGGGAACAACAAACTTTTGAAATATAAAGAAGTTGACTTTAGTAATTGATTTTCTTTACAAAAGACTAAATTTTTTTAAAAACATTTCTATTATTTATTACAGGGTTGCATTTCAAAAAAATATATTCATTGTAAATTTACATTGAATATGATTCTAAATAACCATTTTTAGAAATTAGAAATTCGAAATACTTCAAACGATTAACAAAAAAATGAAATATCTATTAATTCCAATAAGTGTAAATGCAATATCAAAAAACAATTTTCTTTTAAGAATAAAATAAGTTAATTAGGCTAAAGACAATATACTCAAAATATACTCAATTGTACAGATTGAGGAGATTTTATGATGTTATTTTAAACAAAAATATGTTTTAAAAGTAAAAAGATTTAAAAGTAAATCTAGATAGTTTAATAAATAAAAAAACCACCTAAACAATTTGGAGAAATTATTACAAATTATTTAATTTATAAATTATCTAATTTTATATTAAAATTATGAAACTAAAAACAACATAGTGAAAATAAACATCATTAACAAATGGAAGAGATTTTGTAACGATATTCCACAAAAAAGATGGATTACATTAAAGAGATTTTGTAATGATACTCCACAGAAAATGGATTGCATTAAAGAGATTTTGTAACAATAATTCACAGAGTTAAGCAAGCCACAAGAGTAAAATAAATTTGATAAAGGGAAAAATTTAGAATCCAATCCAAAATCTATCACCAAAAGGGTCGGTTTGATAAAATGACAATTTATTATTTAAAATCTATGGCCAAACACGACTAAAAGCAACATAGTGAAAATAAGAGTCCGCGGATTTAGACACCCTTTCACACTCTGTGGACATTGATGGACATTTTTTCCTTGAGAGCATTTCTAGATTTGTTATTGCTGCAAGATATTGTTTTCCTTGAGAGCATTTCTAGATTTGTTATTGCTGCAAGATATTGTTGGAAGCTTTTTGCAGGATATAGGATAGGATTGTTTTTTCTGTGACATTTCTGTAATCTAAATAGATAGAGGCCATGGTAGCTTACAAAATATATGCAGTCTTCTTTATTAATGAAAGACCGTTTTGTTTTAATGAAAGGGCGTTTTTTTTATATAAAAGAGTCCGCGGATTTAGACAAAATCATACTACCCTGATGACGCATACAAATCATTTTCTAAATAATTAAAACAGATTATTGAATTCACATCATCCAGATCATTGAATCAGATCACTGCATTTCAGACTGACAAAACTTTGAAATAAAACAATAATATGTTGGTTAAGTTAAGATGTATATCCAAGACAACTGGCACTTGCCAGAGAAAAACAAAATTGGCCAGATTAAATATAAATTCTGACAGTCAGAATATATTTAAAAAACCAAAACAAATATCCAAAGGCTATTTCAGAGAAATAACTTGGATACAAAGGCTATTTCGGAGGAATAATTGGGATCCCTAGAAGGTAGAAATATACAAGATGGCAATGAGAGCAGCACAAAAAGGGCCTGCATACCATCAAGACAGAAAGGCTACCTCCTCGCGATAGTGATGAATATAGATGTGTCCAGGTTTATGACCGGTCAAATTGGCTCTCTTACTAATACATGTGGCGTTAAACCTGTCAATGGTGAAACAAATAATGAGAGATGTCTAACGTCAATTAATGAATCAGCATCCAAGTTTTTCACTCTATCAAGGGGCTTGAGGCAAAAGTGCTCAATCTCCTCATTATTGTCCCTCGTTATAGGAAAAGTGTGAAGCAAAGCAAATTTAGTGGTCAGAAGGATCAAGGCAATCACAAGGGTCAAGATAGAAAACACTTACACTTACATTTATAGTATAATGTTTTTTATTTTAATCAAAATTATATTCTAATGGATGCTTAAAAATAAAGTTATGACCCTCTATATTACAACAACAGTGATTAGAGAAACAGGTATTGCAGATCTTCCCTTTCCAATCCCCTGAATTTCATGTTAGATTTAAACACAAAAAGGGCCCACATACCATCAAAACAAAAAGGCTACCTCCCAGCTATAGTGACGAAGACAGATATGTCAAGGTTTATGACAGGTCAAATTGGCTCTCTTACTAATACATGAGGGGTTAAACCTGTCAATGGTGAATCTAACATCAAATAATGAATCAGCATCCAAGTTTTTCACTCCGTCAAGGGGCTTGAGGCAAAGTGCTCAATCTCCTCATTACTGTCCCTCACGATAGGAAAAGTGTGAAGCAAAGCAATTTTAGTGGTCAGAAGGATCAAGGGAATCACAAGTGTCAAAATAAAAGACACTTATTAATCAAAATTATATTCTAATGGAAGCTAAAAAAACGCTATGGATCTTATATTAAAGCGACAGTGATTAAAGAAACTGTTAGGCCAGGCAGTAACTCTCCAAAGGCAGTAAAACTGATTCGTCTATTATTCCATGGGTAGGTTATTGTTATATACAATAGGAGTGATTGTTCAGTTCATCTCCCGATCACTATTCACATTTCTAATTTATTTATTTACAAATTCTCTCAATCATGAAGATTAGGTGTCAACATTCCCCCCTTAATCTGAAGGGATGTTGGTGAGTCCAAGCATCATTCTGAATCGTTCAAGCTTTTCCTTTCCAAGTGCTTTGGTGAAGATGTCTGCAATTTGCTCATTTGTGGAACAATGACGGAGATGGATTGTTTTGGCTTCAACATGATGTCGAACCAGATGATATTTCATATTGATATGCTTTGTTCGATCATGGAACTTTGGGTTCTTGGCCAACTTTATTGCAGAGGTGTTATCAATCATGAGTGGAGTTGATTGTACTTGTTTTACATGCAAATCTTCAAGAATTTTCCTGAGCCACACAATTTCTTTCGTTGCTTCAGCTGCTGCCACGTATTCTGCTTCTGTTGTGGAATCTGTTGGAACTGATTGTTTGCATGATCTCCAAGAGACAGCTCCTGATCCAAGACTCATAGCATATCCTGAAGTAGATACCTCAGTTTCTTTGTCTCCATCGAAGTCTGAATTAGAGTATCCAATCAAGTTGAAGTCGTCCACATGTGTATACTTGATTCCAAGGTCTTGAGTTCCCTTCAAGTACCTTAGAACTCTTTTTGCAGTAGACCAATGTCCCTCACAAGGCTTTTGCATAAACCTGGAGAGGATTCCAATAGTAAATGAAATGTCTGGTCCGGTAGTAGTGAGGTAGATGAGACTTCCTACAAGCTGTCTATACTTTGTTGCATCCTCAAATTCCTTTCCTTCAATAGATGTGAGCTTTAAGTTTTGTTCCATTGGAGTAGAAAGAGGATTGCACTCTGTCATGCCAAATCTGTTTAACAAATCTCCAATGTATTTCTTTTGAGAAAGAAATATGGATTTTGGATGTTGGGTTACTTCAATGCCAAGATAGTAATGAACATAGCCCAAATCAGTCATTTCAAAACTTTTCCCCAATTCCTTCTTTATGGATGCAATGTAGTTTTTATTGTTCCCTGTGATTAAAATATCATCTACATATACCACAAGATACACAACTGTTTTTCCAACTTTCTTGACAAATAAAGTTGCATCATCAAGATCAAAATGATTGAAGTTGAGTTTCAGAAGATGCTCAGTTAGTTTTTCATACCAAACTCGCGGTGTTTGTTTGAGGCCATACAAGGACTTCACAAGTTTGCATACTTTATGTTCATGTCTTTTCACAGAAAATCCTTCAGGCTGGGACATAAAAACATTTTCTTTTAGATCTCCATTCAAGAATGCAATTTTTACATCCATTTGATGGACTTTCCAACCGTTCTGAGCTGTTAGTGCAAAGAGTGTCCGGATGGTGGCCCATTTTGCTGTGGGGGCAAAAGTTTCCTCATAATCGACCCCTTCCTTCTATGCAAAACCTTTTGCCACAAGCCTAGCTTTGTGCTTGTCAAGTGAGCCATCAGCTTTGTACTTGTTCTTGTAGACCCACTTGCAGCCTATTGGTTTGGTTCCAAATGGAGGATCAACCAGCTTCCAAGTGTCATTCTTTATGAGGGCATCATACTCCTTTTGCATCGCTTCTTTCCATTCATCATGAGAAGCAGCTTCTTTGAAGGAAGTTGGTGCAAAATCTGTAGACAAATTCAATTCACAATCATAAGTAACATCCATATCAACAGGTGAATTAGAGTCATCTACATCACCTCCATTTTATCGGTTTGAATTTTTGGTTCCTGTTTTTCCAATTTCATCAGGATGAACACTTTCAAGTGTCTTTGTCAGCCACTTTGGGGGACCTTTCTGAGATGGTCCAGGCTGCTCTGTTGATTGAGTTGGGACTGAATCAAGATTGAGTCTCCCAATTCTATCAATTACATCACTTAAAGCATCATCAGTTGTTGGAGTTTCATTCGGGGGAGAGTGTTCTTCAGAGGAAGATTCCACATGTTGATCTAGTATAGGAATCCCCCTTCAAGATGTGGAATCTGATTATCAAATTCTTGAAATGATTTCGTTTTTGTGAATCTATCCAAGCGATCAAGTTGCCGCTCAACAACATTGTCAGATTTGGATGATTCAAAAAAAATTACATCTCTAGATACAACAAACTTTTTATTTACTTCATCATATAAGCGGTATGCTTTGGAGGTGTTTGAATACCCCAGGAAGATACACTTACGACTTCTAGTACCAAGTTTGTTTCTATGTACCTTTGGTATCAAAGCATAACAGGTGGAACCAAAGATCTTGAGATGTTTTACCGAAGGAACATGTCCATACCACAATTCATAAGGAGTCTTGTTTCTTATAGCATTAGATGGACATCTATTCTTTATATATGCAGCACATAGAACAGCATCAGCCCAAAACATTATCTTTACATTTTTGAAGAAAAGCATGGATCGTACCATATTCAAGATTGTTCTATTCATTCTTTTAGCTACACCATTATGTTGGGGATTATAAGGCACAGTTGTTTGATGTTTGATCCCATGTTGGCGAAGATAGTTTTCAAATTCATTTGATGTATATTCTTTTCATCGGTGCGAATAGACCCAATATGAGATTGTGCATCATTTTCAATCCATTTATGAAAATTCTTAAATGTTTGAAAGGCATCAGATTTGTTCTTCAATAAATAAACCCAACACATTATGGTGTAATCATCAATAAATGTCATGATATATTTATTTCCATTTGCAGAAGGAACAGGCATTGGACCACATAAATCTGAATGAATGAGTTCAAGCTTCCTATGTGCTCTTGAATGTGAATCATGAAAACATTGTTTGCTATGCTTTCCTAGAATGTAAGCATCACATTGCTTATGTTTCTTAGGAATTGTAGACAAACCAGCAACACCATTTTTCTTCAATAAGCGAAGATTGTCATAGTTTAAATGTCCAAATCTAGCATGCCATAATAAACCTGATGGAAGTGTACCTTCTTCATGATGAGAAATATATGATAAATGTTGTGCATGAGCAGAGGTTCCTTGCAGTTTGAAAAGCCTTTCTTCTTCTATTCCCCTCATGACAAGTGAGTGGTCAGATGCTTTTCTTACCTCAAGCTTGCCATCAAACATATGAATGAAGTGACCTTGCTAGCGAGATGTGAACCAAGGACAGCAAGTTTCTTTTGAGCGGTGGGAGATATAAAACATGATCCAGAATTAAGTATGGAAGACCAGGTAGTTTAAGCCTGATTGTGCCAAGCCCTGATGGCTTGATTTTTGACTGATCTGCAAAGTATACTGCTCCATCAACATTATTAGTGAAATCTTCAAAACAATCTTTTCTATGAGTCATATGACATGTTGCTCCTGAATCAAGCAACCAATCATTTTTCGAAGAAGCAAGTGAAACATTAAACAAATCTTCATTTACTCTAATGTTAAATTGTGCCTCAATATAGTAAGCGGATTCAGGTGCTTTACCTTTGTCTGTATCATCAGTTTTACCTTTCTGTTGGTTTCTTTTCTGTTCAATTTTGTCTCATGGTAGCTTGCATGTAGAAGCATCATGTGATCCATTTCTTTTGCAGCGGATGCAGTGTAAGTCTGCCTTTTCTCCTTGAGAATGTCTGCCCCCCTGCCTCTGAAGTATCTACCTCTTCCTCTTCTCCCACCTCTTTTAAGCAGGATGCTTTTCTTTATGAGCAAGGCACACAGTCTCTTCAGAAGATTCAGGGGCTGTCTTCTTTCCAAAGGCTTTCTCTCTTTCATCAAACTTTTTCACAAGAGAGTCAAAGGTTATATCTTTAAGATTTCCATTTGCTTGTAAAGACTCAAGATAATTGGAATAGGTAGGATAGAGTGCCTTGAGAAAAGCAATAAGAGGGATATCCAGCTCAACCTTAGTGGATTTGATATCATGCATTATAGACTTTACTTCATATGCAAGAGCAAGAGGATCATTATTTTTCAGTTCAAGAGTGAAGAGTTTAATCATGAGCTGAACAACTTCAAGTGCAGAATGTGAGTCATAGAGTTCTTTCAGCTTTTGTAAAGCTTCAAAGGCAGTTGAATATGATGAAATATGGCGACTCACCTCTTCATTTACGGATGCTGTGATTAATGCATAGGCTTTGTTGTTATTGTTTTCCCAAATGACGAGCTCTTTGTCTGATGTAGGCTGCACTGGGTCATTGTCTGCTTCTCCGACACACACTCCTTTCCACAACTCATTGAAGATGAGGGTGTGTTTTATCATCTGGGACCATTCAGGATAGTTCTCCTTGCCAGTGAGAACTATTCCTACCATAGAGATGATTGAATGCATTCTGTAAAAAATACTTCTGCTGATATACAGTGAAATTGCACTCAAAAAGGCATTCTCAAAAGATTTCAAATCTCTTCCTTACGCTACAACTTTATGCACTATATTTTCTTCAAATCCCTCCAATGTTTGATAAAAGCATCCAGCATTACATTGAAATATTATGTATCAAATGTTTTGAAATGTAATATATTTATATATTACATATCACTTCAACGCTTTAACTATACAACGCAGCAGGGTAACATTACCATTCAAATGATTTAAATGATTTTAAAAAACTGCGCATTGATCTTCTTCAACACTTTGTTGGACTCCTTGTGACTGTGCGGCTGTTGTGGACTCTTCTCTGGGGAACCGAGACCTCGTTCACAAAAATAAAACGGCAGAGCGCTGGTTCATAGACAAACGAGCAAATATTCTCAAATATTCTATAGGCGCTGGTTCATTCATCACATTTCTTTTAAAAATTCAATCCAGATTTTCAAATATATTCTGCAACGACTCTCGTGCTGATGGCACAGGTACAAAACGCATCAGGTTCGCATCCTCTAACAGCACATCAGGTTCGCATACCATGTCAGGTTCCAGATGCTACGCCTCAGGTTCTGCTTAAAACTTTAACGGATATAATCGAGATGTTTTTCAACGGATGGTTTTGCAGAGAGCCAATGTCTGGAAAATTAACCCGAAAAGAAAGCCAAGGAACTGAAATTCCACGGCCGCTGGGTGAATTCGCTGGAAACAAGAATGCCACCAAGCGTCCAGTGCCACAGCAATCCAATTATTCTAAATGTCAGTTTTAAGCGTGCAGCAATGTATGCAAGAAATAAATCAGTAGGAAAACGTCCAACATGTATACTAGGATCAATTTCAGATCCTAGTGCTTGAGCAAGTGAAAACGAAGGGATTTCGGCACCCCATGAAATCGATTCATTGACGTAAACATTGGGGCAGTGGAAATGGCACAGAAGAGGAAACCGTTTCTCCAACGGGATATGTGAGAATCCGCAGAGTATAATCAATGGAGGCGTAGCATGAAGCAATTCATGCAATGGAGGAATAACGCCCTTTTGAAACGTTTATGACATGGTCTGACTGTTCAGTTCTCTGTCAGGATAGCCAGAGAGCGATTATTGTATTCAGAAGAACAGGCAGGCGCAGGCTTGGGTTGAGACTCACAACGCATAGCAAAATGGAACTCACACACAACGAAATTATTGAACAATGACTGAGATTTCGCAGGGACAGACATGTCAGCCTGCAGAACATGGGCAGAATATGAGCAGACTATGCAGGAGGGAGTTACAAAGAACAGAAGTTGGTTCTGATACCATGTCTGGCCAGGCAGTAACTCTCCAAAGGCAGTAAAATTGATTTGTCTATTATTCCATAGGTAGGTTATTGTTATATACAATAGGAGTGATTGTTCAATTCATCTCCCGATGACTGTTCACATTCCTAATTTATTTATTTACAAATTCCCCCAATCATGAAGATTAGGTGTCAACAGAAACAGGTATTACAGATCTTCCCTTTCAAATCCCCTGAATTTTATGTTAGATTTAAATACTCCAACCTTTTTTAAAAGACAAATGGTGAGATGGGAACAAGGAATGGGAACTGTCAATAAGGAAAATTGGGGTCAAACTCAATAATTGGTGTGATAGATGGTTATTACTCAAGGTTAGGTTGACCCTAGCAATTTTTGGGATATTACTGAGTAAAACGAGATTACCAGACTAACTTCTCTACCAAGCCAGAACAACCAGATTGGCAGTGGAAGAACCATTGGAAGGTAAAAGTTCCAAAGAAAACTGAAATCTTCATCTGACAAATTACAAGCAAGATAGAGAGCCAGGTAGGCACCCTGCAATATGTTTGCTTCGTAGAGAAGATGAAAAAGCCATAACTCATTTTTGCTTGTGAAATGTTTTATGCAAAATAAGTCTGGACAGATAATGAATAGATCATTGGGGTGAAAGAATGATGATATGGAGAATCCAATGAAGGGTGTTTGGAAAACTGGATGAGTAAAGAAATTTAAATAATTATAGAGTTGTTCCATATACAATATAGATGTAATATTCCTTTTTTTGATATGGTCAAAATGAACTGAATTTACCCATGCGATTTGTTCATGGTATTTACCATGGTATTGGCCCATGGTATTTGAATAATAAAATAACATTTTCTAAAGAGTCCATCAAGCCTATTAAAGGGGATAGGAGCTAGGCCTTTGGGTCATCCTAAATTTGTCTATATATTTCGTCTTTGTTGAGAACTTGGCAAGACCAGTACCAGTTTGATCCCAGAGATGAAAACCCCATGGGTGTAATTTTATGGTGGATCCATCCAGCGTCCACGAGTGTGCTTCAGAGTTCAGTTGGTCAAGTCTTTGTAGACCAGCCATCTTGGCATACATTGTTCTATAATTACTTATTAAATAAAGGTCGTTGATATTTCTGGTTTCATTTGTGTTCCATGTTTTGGTAAATTGATTTCTCAGATGTTTTAATTGTAAATGCATGCATTATGCATTATAATGAGAATTGATAATTGTTATTAATTGGAACATTTTGGTGATCCATATCCCTTCAAAATTTCTCTGTTGGGAATATTACAGTGGTATCAGAGTTGTGCATCCCGCCAGCCTGAGGGTTTTATGCACGGAACTTTAGTGGGATTTGCTCTCACACTAGCCGGCATTTCCCATCTTCAGTGGTACTCGAAATCACCCTAGTTGGCCCCTTATTTTTCAAATAATTATTTTGAGGTGTTCAAAGGCTCACTGTGTTTCTTGCATGCTAAGATTTATTGTCGAGGATCAAATTGATTTGGAGTCAGGACATTATTCTTTTGGCCAAATCTATTATCAAAAGACAAAATTTATATTGCCAAGACCAAAGAGAACATACATCTCAAAGATCGAGAGGCAAGATCTTGATCGCAGAAAGAGAATCGTATTCTTTAATACATAGATTAAATTGATTGCCAGAATATATTCATTATTATATAAGCAAAGGGCCGAAATTAATTTATCCCTTGATTATTCCTACTAATGATCTATTGAGATTTATTGTTTTACCAGTTCGAAAGTTTATTATTTTTGTGCAAAAATTATTGGAGCTGGTGATCCGAATTTAAACAAAAACGCAACAAATTACAGATATAACCATAAATACAAAGATGCAGCAGAAATAACACTTCATTTCATTAATATCAAATACTGAAATATGCTTACAAACAAAATGGAAATTAAGACTAGCTCAAACAATGGTAGCTTATTTCTAAGAAGAGATGTGGTGGCTACATGCCTTTCAACTGTGTTACAATGAGGCTTGAAGGCCTATTTATTATTGAGAAGCAATGGAAAACCCCAACATCCAAAAACCTAACCCTAAGAGATGAAACAGAAAACTACAGGCCCCGTTGGGGGTAAATTGGTACGTCAACTTCTTGGGGTCATAACTTTGGCATGCGATCTTCGCTTGAAGCATATGATACCTCGTTAGAAAGATCTATCTGATGACTACAACTACTAACAGTGAATACCGAATTGAAAATTCGTATTCGCCACCTATGATTTTTCCCAAAAAACGTTGTTTATGGCCTCAAAATGACTCTGCAAGTTCAAGACCCGAAAAACTGCCAAAAATAGTAAATTGTGCTACAATTAAGGAAACTGAAAAACTGATAAAAAGAATGATAGGATCCAAATGGAATAGGCGAGTGGCCACCTGGATCATTCCTCCCCCCTTAGGAAGCAATGGTCCTCGTTGTGTTGAGTTCCTCCATGAGATGAGGAAACTTATGTTGAACTTCTTTGATGAACCACTTGCCCTGGTGAAGGAGTTGGCCTGCTTTGACAACTCGATATAGTTGGATTCTTTGTTGTCCACTGTTCTTGATCTATGTGTCCATGATCCGATCAGTTGTGGTTTGTTCCATGCAATCTGGATTTAACTCTGTAGGTGTGAGTTGCTCTGCAATGTCTGATGTGTCTAGTAATTGTGGGAAGTATGGTCAAATGCGGTCTACATTGAACACTGGGTGCAGGCCAAGGAATGGGAAATGTTGAGCTCAAATGCATTGTCTCCCACAGCCTTGGTAATGGTGTAAGGACCATATTGGAGTGGGTCTAAGTTTCCAATAGGCTCCGATAAGGCATTCCTTCTGCAAATGCAACCAGACTTTGTCATCCACCTGAAACTTATGTGGCACCCGATGTTGATCATGTCGTTGCTTGTACTTGGCATTTGATTTTTCCAGAATATCGTGGACCTGTTGGCGGATGCGTTGAATATGCTCAATGAAGTTGTTTGCCTTGTTGGATTCAAACTGGACATGCGCCGAATATGCTCGAGTAGTTGCAAATGGTATGGCCATATCAATGGGACATAGAGGCCGAAATCCCAAGCCCACCTGAAAAGGGTTGTGGTCAATCGAGCTGTGGAAAGACTGGCTATAATTGTGTTGGACATAGGGGAGGCTCTCATCCCATGTGCGTGGATGCTTTGAACTGTACATGCGCAAAATGTGTACGATCATCTTGTTGACGACCTTTGTCTGGCCATTAGTTTGGGAATGGAAAGTTGTGGACTTGGTGAGCTTGGTATCCAACATCAACTAAAGATTGGACCAAAATGTACTGAGGAACCTGTTGTCCCGATCAGAGCTAATAGACTATGGGATCCCAAACTGTACCCACACTCATTCAAAGAAGAGTTTAGCAGTGGCTTTTGTTGTGATATTCTTCTTGCAGGCCACCATAATGGTCATCTTCAAGAATCTGTCGATAACCACAAAAACACAGTTGTTGTCATGCTTAGTAGAAAGAAGGCCCAACATGTAATCCATGGAGATGGATTCCCAAGGTCGACTAAGGGTAGGCAGCGGAGTATAGAGGCCTCGCTTCTTGATGGTCGGTTTGGCAATGGCGCAGGCAGCGCAAGATATGATGTACTTCCCGACATCTTGTCGAAGATTCGGCCAATAGAAATACTTTTGCAATACTGCCATTGTTTTCTAGACCCCGAAATGCCCAACAACCCGACTGTAGTGTGCTTTCCAAATCATCTTAGCACGCTTGCTTGAAGGAACGAAGGTGTCCCAGGTGGCAAAACAATGCATCTTCGAAGTGAAACTCCAGAACTTCTTGACCCTCCAAGAGCGTCTGGTATGTGTGGGCGAATTCAAGGTCATTTTTATAGAGAAGTGTCCAATCAGAGGTCTCGTGCCCATAAGAGTTGAACACAGAGGTTAACACCATGACCAGTGGTCGACTGAGGCAGTTTGCAACATTATTGATGTTGTCCTTCTTGTACTTGATATTCAAATGGAATTGTTGCAAGTATGTGGACCACTTCCAATGGCGAGCATTCTGCAACTTCCCTTGCGTCTGTATGAACTGCAGGAGTTGGTGGTCTATGTGGATGACCGTTTCCTTCCCCAAAATGTAATGCTTCTATTGTCAACAGCCCTGCACAATGGAATACATCTCTTTGTCATAAGTGGGGTATTTCCAAACTGTGTTTGAAAGTGTCTAACTGTGATATGCCACTGGATGCCCCTGTTGAGTAAGAACTGCCCCAATGGCATAGTCAGAGGCATCTATCTCGATCTCAAATGGTTGTTGCGAGTCTGGTAACATGAGCACTAATGCAGGGCAGAGACGATGTTTCAAATCTGCAAGCGTCTTCTGTTGAGATTCAAGCCAAAAGAATTTTGTTTTCGCTCCTCCCTTGGTGACTTGACTCAAGGGCCAAGTGATATGAGAGAACCCCAACACGAACTTGCTTGGCAAAACCTAGAAAGTTGCGTAGCTCTGTCAGTGATAGTGGTTGGGACTGGCCAATTCCAAATGAATTGAATCTTGGTTGGATCCACATGCCCCTCGTTCATCAATAATGTATCCCAGATACCATACCTAGGTCACGCCAAAAGTGCATTTCTCCAAATTGGCACACAGCTTGTGTTGTCGCAGTGTTTGGGGAACCTGTCGGATCTGGTGGAGGTGTTCTTCCCAACTCTGATTGAGGATATCAGCCAAGTATACCACTACAAATGAGTTGGTGAATGGCTGCAAGATGTCATCCATTAGTCACATGAAGGTTGCATGAGCATTTGTCAACCCGAAAGGCATAACCAGCCATTCGAAAAGGCCCTCCTTGGCTTTGAAGGCAATCTTCGACACATCAGAGGGTTCGATTGGTACCTGGTGATATCCAGACTTCAAGTCGATCTTTGCTAAAATATTTGACCCCCTTGACTTCGCCTAAAAGGTAATCAATCTGCAGGATCGAGTACCTATTCCAGACAGTGATCTTGTTCAATGCCCGATAGTCTATACAGAGTCTCCAAGTCCCATCCTTCTTCTGTACCAACACGATCGGGCTCCCAAAGGGTGATGAACTCGGCCGAATGTGACCTTTTCTACAACAGCGCCTGAATCTGCCTCTTGATTTTGTCGTTCTCCGTAACAGAGCGTTGATAGATTGGTCCATTGGGCAACGATGCACTTGGAGTCAAATCGATGGAGTGCTTGACCTGACAATGCATAGGCACCCCTGTAGGGGAGGTGAAGATTTCCTCTACTCTTCCACGACCTTGTCCATCTTTGTTGTTGTCATGCAAAAGGGTCCTATTTGGAGGTCATGGCCATTGTCTTCCTTCCTTGAGAGCATATCATCAGGAAAACAAATTTCTCGGTTTTGGAAATGAGCTTACTGCATTGTTTTGCAGTAACTAAAAAGATGGCAGTAGGCGGTGTTACCTTCGGTATCCTATACAACTTATTTCCTAAGGTAACAATAACAACGCGAGGCCTTGACTCATACACAGCGTGTCCCCTCTACAACAATGGTTGACCTAATAATACATCACAAACATCAAGAGGAACAACGTCACATAATACCTCATCCTTGAAGGGCTTGATGTTGTATGGAGGGCGACACCACTGCTGATGCAAAGATCATGTCTTTGGTGAAGCCACCCAGTGGTGTATAGTTGTGGGTGTGTTGTGGTCAGTAAGTCCAACCACTTCATGACCTCTGCTTAAATGAAGTTCTTTTGGCTCCCGCTATCGACAATGAACTGTAGTGGGGAACCCTTTACCCACATCTTGGAGTGGAAGAGGCGCTCCTCCTCCTCTAAATCTTCGAGCTACTCCTTAATCTTCATGGTGGCAACGGTGGTGTTGGGCTCCGCATCGATAATCTACTTCCCTTTTGTCATTTCCCTTGTCGAGTTTTGACTCATAGTCAGAACATACATCTGATTCAGAAGCCTTCAGCTCGACCACCAATGATTGTTTGGCCTGACACTCACTTGTGTTGTGAGTGGAGCTCTTATGGAACTCACACCACTTTCCCATGTCCTTCTTCGACTTCACAGTGTTTTTCTTTGCTTGTGACTTTGGCAGGTTGTCCTGAATCGTCTCGCATTGGCTTTGTCCTTTTCCTTTCCCTTGCGCTTCGGATTCACAGATCCAAAGTCTCATTTTTTTGTTTAAGCTTCTACTTTATCTTGAAAGCATATCAGTATGTCGTGTCGAGTGAAGAGATGTCTAGGAACTCCATCTCACCCTGGATGTACCTGTGTAGGCAGTCGTAGTACTTGATTTCCAAATGTTTCTCAGAGTCCTTGATACCCAACTTCGTATGAAGGGTAAGAAAAACATTAGTAAACTCTAGCACATCTTGGTCTCTTCCCTGCCGCAACGTCGTCAACTTTGTGTATTTATCTTCATAGCTTCCAACAGGGTAGTATTGCTCCTTGATGGCATCCCGAAACAAATTCCAAGTGGGTGCGGCTGAAAATAGTGAGCGTGTACTTTCATCTTTCTGCTCACGGTAGGTTTACCACCAGTACTTGACGTGGGGGGCAGCTTTGAGAAAAGCAAAAGTAAACTTTTTCCAGTTGGAAAAATCATGAACAAAAAAATATCCTTCTAGCAAATTTAACCATATATTTACGACGTCTGCATCTATTTGGCTCTCAAATATGGGAATGTCAAAGTTTACTTGTACCTTAAAAAGAGTGGCGCCTCCAGAGTGGCGCCTAAATGTGGATGCATCACCGATGGGCAACTGTTGAAAGATCTGGGCAAAGTTATCCATCATAGTGTGTTCGTTTGTTTCTCAAAGGCCTCCTCAAGCAATATTTTGATAGGATCTCCTGCTCCCTCGTCTTTCTTTTCTTCCCCCATGGGAGGCCATCGGGATTTGCGAGGCTGGTCTTGCAAAGATTCGACAAGTTCAAGCCCTAACTCCTTATATCCCGACCTCGTTGGGGACATGCAAAGAAAAACAAAGAAAGAGCAGACCGCTCTGATACCATTAATCCGAATTTAAACAAGAACGCAACAAATTACAGATATAACCATAAATACAAAGATGCGGCAAAAATAACACTTCTTTTCATTAATATCAAACACTGAAATATGATTACAAACAAAATGGAAATAAGACTTGATCGAGCGATGGTAGCTTATTTCTGAGAAGAGATGTTACAATGAAGTTTAAGGGCCTATTTATTATTGAGAAACAATAGCAAACCCCAACATCCAAAACCTAACCCTAAGAGATGAAACAGCAAACTATGGGCCCCGTTGGGGTAAATTGGTACATCAACTTCCCGGAGTCGTAACTATGGCATACAATCTTCGTTTGACGCATATGATACATCATTATAAAGATGTATCTGAAGACTACAACTACTGACAGCGAATATGAGTTAACAATTTGTGTACACCACCCGTGATTTTCCAAAAAAACATCATTTAGGGCCTCAAAGCCGGCTCCCGAAGTTCAGGGTCCGAAAAACTGCCAAAAATAGTAAAATGTGCTACAATTAAGGAAACTGAAAAACTGAATAAAAAAAAAAAAAACAAACAATAGTGGGGGTCCAAGTGGAATAGGCGGATGGCCACCAATATCCCCCTGGATCATCTGGGTTGCTTGAAGGGTCTCTACACTGAACAACAGTCAGGCTTGGGATCATGCAATGAGATTCACACAAGCTGAAAGGAGAATACCGGGAGCAGGAGCGCTCGAGAATGACTAATCCAATATTGTGCAGGCCATTGAACGGTAAACAAGGGACCACAAGCATCAACCTCGTTACAAGCACTCTCGCAACAACACTTTGAGCACAGAGAAGGGCCGAGTAAGGGTCTGGTTGTTACTTGAAGTCGTCAGGCTCATCGCCAAATCTGTCACCTG
This sequence comes from Pinus tabuliformis, assembly GCA_031772625.1. NCBI lineage: Eukaryota > Viridiplantae > Streptophyta > Pinopsida > Pinales > Pinaceae > Pinus > Pinus tabuliformis. The sequence continues at coordinate 1,589,271,922 of CM062819.1, read as the reverse complement.
CAAATTATCATGGCCGCAGGAGCCACCAAACTCACATCATTTGCCTTCATCGTGCCGCCCCTAATTCATCAAATCGGCTTAATGTAATTCATCACAGTTGACCAACAACTAATTGGGGGGAAGGGTAGTGAATTAAATAATGGTGAAATTATTAATTTTATAACATTTGATTGGATCGATCTACTATGGAACCATTGGGAGGAGTCGATCACATTTGTGCCGAGTCGCAGCACACTAGACACTTGTTTACCGGCAAAGTTGGGCCAACATACAAACCAAGGTCAAAGGTTGAAGACTCTATCTATCTCTGCAAAGGGTTTAAGGGCACTAGATATCTTTGTCAATGTCATTTGGGGGTATGAAAGGCGACTGTCAAATCCATAATATGTTGTGTTGAGGAATCATGCTGAGAGCGTGTGCATTTGTGTAGGAGGCCGCAAGATCATAGCATCTCGATGAGCAAAGGATCTGTTAGGCAATAGATCCATACCATTTGACAATTTGTCGTGGTGATTGGGTCGAGAACGAGAAATAGTCTTCAAATTACAAATAAAAATTCTAATCTCTTAAGGACACATATGGTGCAGAGATCATCCATATTATGCTTCGTTCAACACTACGACTGTTCATATATTGGGTAGGCAGTCGTCACCATGGATTGCAAGGGTTGTGGGTCACTACCCAGTGGGCGGTGATCGTCCGAGCAGCAAGTCTTATAACCAGGAGTCATGGGTGCATCAGTCGGCCAAGAGTAGATCACAAGGGTGCACACGGGAGCACCATGTAGAGAGGTCGAAGCCATCAGGGGTTGGCACTTGCATTGGTTTGCAGAGAATGGAGGGAGCATTCATAAACCACTCAGTTGTGAGGGAAGTGTTAGACATTCAATCATGTTGTGGAACAGCCTGGTCTGATCCGTTCTCAGCAGGCAAACGGGTTGAATACGCCCAGACCATTCATGGTTGACCATTGTTGGTTGGTGTAGTGACATGGTTAACTAACTGATGTAGTTTATGATTTTGGCGTATTCAGAATTATTACAAACCATTTATCATTTAATTAAAAGTGATTCCATCCATATTACTCAATATATGCTTGCTTTAATTAAATGTCTCCAACGGTGTTTAAGGAACTCTAAGTAATTGATCAAAGTGGACGCACTTGGGCCAATAGCAGTTTGCTTGCAATGTAAGAGTGTGTCGTGGACAAAAAGTGCACAGTTAATGCACCTGATCTAGAACATTGAGAGATCACACTACCCAAGGTGATGAGAATAATCACAAAAAGGGTCAATTCCTTGTAGTGTATTCGTGGATGTTTTGGCACCAATCATCATGTAAGTTCTAGCACCAGCCACATATGGGATCGAACTGCAGAGATCCTCGCCAAAAATCAAATTGGGACAACACTATACATCCACTTTACGACCAAATAAAGACAGTCACTTCTACATGTGTTTTGTTGGAAGCCAATACCAATATTTAATTACTTTGTTGGATGGCTTTAAGATGGGTGTTTAGTCATCAGTGTCGGGGATTAAGAAGACAACTACATTGACCTATCTTTGTGGCTTGGGTTCAAATATTAGGTTACAGATGCTTTGAGAATGGAAGGAATGGAGGTTATCCATTCGCACAGGCAGGGGGACTCAAGTAATGGTGGAAAATACCAAATGGACCAAGGAGACGAATTAGATCAAGGTCCACAAGGATTATAATACTAGTAGGGAAACAAGTTTGTGAAATTTGTAGCGAATTTTATCTCATAGATAGAAATTTGATAGGAGATTATTAATAAATTAAGATTAAAATAATAAACAAATAACCAATGGGAGAGAAGGAAAGCTAAGTATTCAGATCCACGCCATAAAGTCATCACTTTACTTTTGTAAACGCCTCAGGAATCAGCATAGTAATACATATGTTGGCCCTCTAGAGAGCCATACTTTTGTGGATCAAAAATGGCAACAACTTACAAATCAAAAACAAAAGCAAAACAACAGGCCTCTCTCATAAGGTCCATGCCATCCTTCAACAGTGAAAAGATATTCAAGAGGAAGATGTAAAAAGCAAGTGTCTCTTTGAACTTGGATCCAAATTGCAGCATACAAAGTTCGAAGACATACTCTTACGATTGGACACATTAGATATGCCTTTGTCCTTGATAGAGCAATCAGATTGGAAAAGGTCAAGTTGGTCCTTGAAGCCATCAAAGCTTGCTTTGATATAGCCCATGTTCTTGGAGCATTCTTGTAGAAAGTTTAGACTCACATTTGTCTCTTGTCTCAATAGGATCATAGCTTTAACATCGTCACTACCACCTTACAACAATGATATCATGAAGGAGATATTGCAATTGATGGTAGAAACCCTTCAAGGGTTGAACAACATCATGCTTCCTACCTTTCAAAAGCAGCACAACATTCTAGAATTGATGGCAAGTTCAGCTTTGGCACATCCATGCTAAATCAGGAATGTGACGAGTTGATATTTTAGTTGCTCCAAAACTTTTACACCAGTATTACATCAACTCATTCAGACCATGTCAAGACATGCATGCAAAAGATTGTGTCAACATTTGCAAAGCACTGAAATCCAAACTTTTGACCATTTGGATGAAGGAACTAATAGTATCACCAGTTGCTTATGATCTAGTGGAGAAGTTGGTCATGCAAAACATAAAATTGCTCAGAAGGGTGCTGACTAAGAAGGATCTTAAAAGGATTGATGAAGGAAACAAGAACAAAGGTAGTAAAACTTGCAACAAGAATGAACTAAGGAGGAGAGGACTATGCTTTATTTGCAAGAGACCTTGGGCACTTGACCATTCATGTCCAGGTGATAGAAAGGAGGCAACAAGGACAGAACAAGAGGAGATTCCTACAAATCATGGGGAGTCTTCTTTAGTTGGGTCTATCGATTTTCAGTATGGTGAGAAACAGCGTGATATTATTCAGGGAAACTCGTAGGATGACAAGCATTTGGAAGTACATGAGGAAATTCTACCTAATGGTATTGATGAGGTAGACTCCTATACAACTAAGTCCATAAGTCTCCAAGGGGATGTCCATAAAGAATATGAACAGTCAAGTATAGATAGCAATCCACCAGTCCATCTATGTTCGACAACTAGAGAAGATGAACAACATATTGTCTTCACAAATGGAGGAGGCCAAGAAAACTTGAGTAAGGAGACAATAGTAGTGAACCGACATGATGAGCATGATCATGAGGGGGAGCATGACAAACATAATGTGCAAGATGAACCATTCCCAGAGAGCCAGTCAAAGGCACAAGTTGAAGCGATGGTCATGAGGCATTCAGTGCAAATAGATACAAAGACATTTAGCAGGGCACTAGAATCACTAGTAGAGGACTTTCGAGGAAAGATCTCGCGTTTCAAGGCAGATCTTATGATGTTGAAGCAAAGAATCCAAACCCGAGACACTATCTTACAGGAGAACAAAAAAATTGAGGAGCTCATAGGGGTATGTGTCGAGTCAGTGGCCAAACTGTCTAGTGTAGAGGAATGTCTCAAGTCCCTCACAAGGCAGCAGGAGGAATACAATTGGGAGTTCCATAGCAACCGTCTACAGGAGTACATAAATAAGGCTTGCGGCACTACCAAACCATCTTTATACATTAGGGAGAGCAAGGCAGAGTTCTACAAATGGATCATGTTGGGTGATCAGGTGCAGCAGCATGAGTTGAGCATCAAGTAGCATCAACATATTCCATGTGCAAGGATTCATGCATTATATCCTTCCCACAAGATGGATTAGTGAGATTATGAGTTGGAAATCTATTGATGGGATACATTAGCCAAGGGCATATTGCAGCTTGGGCCCTTAAGCACAAGCAATAATGGAGGGTTGAGATGGTATCATAACCCACAAGTCCTGAGACTTAGGTGGCATTGGGATCTAGGAGAATCCATTGGGGGCAAGATTGGCCAGAGAATTGTTTGGGATCTAGGTGAATCTATCGAGAAAAGGATTGGCCACAAGATTGTTTGGGATCCAGGTATCGAAGGATCCATTCTAGATCATTTAGCATGGAGGCATGGAATAGCACACTAGATTGTATGGGATCTTGGTATCAATGTACAGATGCTTTTGTTGTGGATTGCTTGAGGGCAAGCAATATTTGGGCAAGAGGATTTGTAATATTTCCTTTTCTTGATATGGTCAAAATTGACAGAATTTACCCATGGTATTTACCATAGTATTAGCCCATGGGATTTGCCTTCATTTTTCAAGGGAAAATAATAAAATAAAAATTTCTAAAATCCATCAAGCCTATTAAAAGGGCTAGGAGCTAGGCCTTTGGATCATCCTGAGTTTGTCTCTATTTTGTCTCTATTGAGAACTTGGCATTTCAAGGGAAAATAATAAAATAAAATTTTCTTGAGAGTCCATCAAGTCTATTAAAGGGGATAGGAGCTAGGCCTTTGGATCATCTTGAGTTTGTCTGGAGCTAGGCCTTTGGATCATCTTGAGTTTGTCTATCTATTTCGTCTCTATTGAGAACTTCGCATTTCAAGGAAAAATAATAAAATAAAATTTTCTAGAGAGTCCATCAAGCCTATTAAAGGGGATAGGAGCTAGGCCTTTGGATCATCCTAAGTTTGTCTATCTATTTCGTCTTTGTTGAGAACTTGGCAAGGCCAAATCCAATTTGATCCATCAGAGTTCAATTGGTCGAGTGTTTGTTGAGTAGCCATATTGACATAAATTGTCATATAATTACTTATTAAATAAAGTGGCTACTATATCTGGTTTAACGTGTGTTCCATGTTTTGGTAAATTTATTTCTCACATGTTTTAATTGTAAATGCATGCATTATAATGAGATCTGATAATTGTTATTAATTGGAAAATTTTGGTGATCCAGATCCCTTCAGAATTTTCCGGTTGGGGATCTTACAATAGAGTTGTTTCATACACGACAATCTGGCAGGTGTGGTAAGCGAGCAAGAAATTTTCAACTGGGAGTGTATAGCTTCGAGCAACAAATTTTCGGCTGAGTGGAAGGGCATAACAACTCAGAGCATTATCGTTAGCTTATAAGTTATAGATTAATACTCAAACAGAAGAAAGAAAGGTACTTGGAAGAAGAGATGCTTAAAATTTAATAGAAATCAGACCTGGGGTTTTCTGATGGGGTGAGTCCGTGGCTTCATAGCAGTAGTTGTGCAGAATAATAGTTGCATTGTATGTATTCTATTTTTTCCAAGAATCATTCAATTCAAATAAAGGCCGCTCTAGAAAAATGAAAAGCAGATCCATTGCAGGAATTCCAACTTGGTAATAAAGTGAATGAAAGGTTCAAGACAGCTTTTAAATATTCACTTAAATAATTTAGGTGTCCAGAACAAATTCAAGTCTATTTCAGTCACGTGTATACGAAAGAAAATATGACAGCTGATGCATTATCACAGGGCACCAAATTGCAGAAGGTAAGGTACTATATGAAGAAAGCAGGGATGGAGTGATCATTCTCAAAAGGACCATATTGCAGAGCGTAAAGTGCTGTATGAAGTAAGTAGAGATGGACTATCTCTATTTCAGAATCCAATTACTCCTATGCAGTCTAACTTAGATGACATAGGCCTGATGAAAGTTTCTTTGATTTTTAAAACAATATAAGAACTGTGAGAATATATAGTATCATCAGATGCTACAGACAAGTAGAACGCATTTTTTAATGCCTACAGGGTGATGCCCTATATAGAATATTTAGATTTTGTAATGTTTTAAAAGTATAAGAACTATCTAATTTTTTATGTTTTGAACCTACAGACAAGCATTTTTTTATGCCTACAGGGTAATGCCCTATATAGAATATTTAGATTTTGTGATGTTTTAAAAGTATAAGAACTATCTAATTTTATGTTTTGAAGCTACATTAAAATGTTGTTAAATCAGTCTTCAGCCATTTTACTTTGATAGGGGCAGTAGAATAGTATGCTGCTCTCTAATGATATGTGAACGTAATCTCTTCGGAAAAATATGAGTAAAATTGTTTTTTTCGTTTGGACATGTCACATAACAGGCAAGGATATGTAACATATGAGTCTATTAAGAATAGACCAACGTTAAAAAAAAAGCAGATAAATAGTATAAAAGTCACACGAGGAATGGTTAGTCATATGTCACTAACCATGACTACATTTCACAGACTGCCTAACAATTATATGCAAACTAGGATGACAAGTGAGCTTTATCTAAATAAAGCTAAGCAGTATATTCCATACAATTCAAATTCCCGAATTTGTTAACTATTGCCACAAATTGCATTGGCCACTGTACAGAACCATTAGCTAACGTTGTTTTGAGATCTTCCATCCGCTTGAATATGCCGTCCTAGATTTTTTTTAAAGCGTTATTCATTTATCATAGGTTTTGGAGTTTATGGAACATATCCAATAGTTATTTTCTATTTTATTTTTTTTTGGGTTAAATTTGGTTGTTTTTGTTATTATTAATTTGTAATTGTATATATGGATTCAATACCCTGAAAAATCTCAGTGCATTGAAATTTTTGAGAGTTCACAATTCAAACTTGAGATTCCAACAAATGTGTACCAGATTCTAGGCAAATTACAGCAGTAAATATGGCAAAAATCAAGAGACAGGAGTGAGAGAGGTATTATTTAACCCCAACACAGCGAACACAATTTTGTAAAATATCTCACATTATGAAAAGGCCTGGAAATGGCTATCAAAAATAAAATTTCAAACAAAATTTCAAATCTATTAGTATTTGGAGACTCCATGCTACTCATTCATCAAATGACTCAGGCCAAAAAAGCAACCCTCTCATGAATCAGAAGGTTCTTGTCTCAACTTCTTAATTTGAAAAATTAGAATTCTATTATATTCACGCATCTAAATTCGACAACTGATACTTAAGCAAAAAAAAACAAAAAACCCTCTATTTTGGAGATGGACAATAGCCTTAGCGTCTCCCCAATTCGCTTAAATCTCAGTCAGATTAGAAAGGGTGTATTTCTTCTTCCCCATTGTAATGTTCTATTGAACACCCCAAGAAACAGTCATTTGATATATGATGCGCTCATCCCGGGGAAAGTTTTTGGATATGAAAAGTGGCCAGCACTCTCCATATATTCGCATTATGTGGTTTGTTATGTGGTTTGTTTCCAGAAGAGGATGGGTTTCAAGATCCGGTGGCCTTTCCATTTCCAGCCACGGATCTTTCCGCTCCCTCCCCGGTATTTCAAATGGTCTAACAAGTGGTATGTCATTTCACTAATATCAAATGTAGGCTGTCATGTTTATTTATTTTCCTCCTGCTGGTATCTGTGGTGGATCGTCTCTCCCTCCCCGGTATTTTAAATGGGCTAACAAGTGGCATGTCATTTCACTAATATCAAATGTAGGCTGTCGTGTTTATTTATCTTCCTCCTAGTGGTATGTGGTGGATCGTCTCCGCGACGGAATCTAAGCTCTTGATCAGTGGAATGGAATGAACTCTCTTGATCAGTAGAATGGAATTAACTCAGCTGCCTGACTGTCATTCCTTAGATGTCAATTCTCAGTTCTGTTATACTCGGCATATCGCTCTGAATTTATTGTTGCAGTTTAGCTCGTGGAATGGTTCTAACTCTGCCTATATATTGAATCTCTTGGCTCTCTAGATTATTCATGTTTCCCTCACAGTTCAGTTCAGAAGCTGGTAGTTTTCTTACCAACAAGTTATTTTGTTGGTTGTTATATATTGAATCTCTTGGCTCTCTGGATTATTTAAATTTCCATCACAGCTCAGTTTAGAAGCTTGTAGTTTTCTTACAAGCAAGTTATTTTGTTGGGTATTGGGTATTGGGTATCTGGCATGCAATGGCAAATTCTCTGGCCTCTTCGGAAAACGTTGGCGGCAGCCTTGTGCTTGACAGGCTTCTGGACGCTTCTCAAACTCTTTAAGTTTCTTTCGAGCGCTTCTTGGAAGCAAAACTGCTCAGGAAAATAACAGCCAATGGAAAGTCTACCTCAGGAAGTGCATTGTCTCTTTGTTCGTTTATCTGCTATGGAAGTCTCCAGGTTTGGAAACGCACAGCAGCTCTCGGGAGGCGAAGGTTCCAATGCCTCGGCTGAAAAGAAAAAAACCTGTTGCTTCAGAGGGTCTGATGTCAATGGCTATAATTGTTGCTGAGTTTTGAGGTTCCAGACTTTTGGTAGCATTTTTGTAAATAAATATGTTTCTCTATGTTACTGTGTAAATTTTGTTATACGCTTGGGACTTTCTGTAGAGTCTACAGTCGAAGTGGAATTGCAATATACCAAAAAAATAGTTTGAATTGCAATATACCAAAAAGAAAACAGTTTCAAACATAACAGACAGACTACAACTTTAGTTAAATGAAATTATATTAACTGAATATGGTATACTTGTAATCTTATCAGGCCGTGCTCCAACAGCGAAAACACAACAAAAGTGATTTCTTGCAGAGTAGCTTTAGATACGACCTCGATCACAGCCTAGTCAATCAGAATATCAATCCAGTAAAAGAGTCAAGTTACAAACACTAATAAAATGCCGAGAGCACATAAAATTGGCCGGCTTTAATGTAAATTTCATGAAAGACGAATTGCTTTGCCTGACATCATTCCTTAGATGTCAATTCTCAGTTCTGTTATACTTGGGAGATGGCTCTGAATTTATTGTTGCAGTTTGGCTCGTGGAATGGTTCTAACTCTGCCTATATATTGAATCTCTTGGCTCTCTAGATTATTCATGTTTCCATCACAGTTCAGTTCAGAAGCTAGTAGTGTTCTTACCAACAAATTATTTTGTTGGGTGTTATATATTGAATATCTTGGCTCTCTGGATTATTCAAGTTTCCATCACAGCTCAGTTTAGAAGCTGGTAGTTTTCTTAACAGCAAGTTATTTTGTTGGGTCTTGGGTATCTGGCATGCAATGGCAAATTCTCTAGCTTCTTCGGAAAACGTTGGCGGCAGCCTTGTGCTTGACAGGCTTCTGGACGCTTCTCAAACTCTTCCAGTTTCTATTAACAAACTTGAGGACATGGTCGAAAGGCAGTAGAATGCTTTCCAACGCTTCTTGGAAGCAAAACTGCTCATTAAATAACAGTCAATGGAAAGTCTACGTGAGGAAGTGCATTCTCTCTTTGTTCGTTTATCTGCTATGGAAGTCTCCAGGTTTGGAAACGCACAGCTGTTCTCGGGAGGCGAAGGTTCCAATGCCTCGGCTGAAAAGAAAAAAACCTGCCGCTTCAGACGGTCTGATGTCAATGGCTATAATTGTTGCTGAGTTTTGAGGTTCCAAACCTTTGGTAGCATTTTGGTAAATAAATATGTTTCTCTATGTTACTGTGTAAATTTTATTATATGCTTGGGACTTTCTGTAGGGTCTACAGTCGAAGTGGATTGCAATATACCAACAAACAAAAAAAAGTTTCAAACATAACAGACAGACTACAGCTTTAGTTAAATGCAATTATATTAACTGAATATGGTATACTTGTAATCTTATTAACTGAATATGGTATACTTGTAAATTTTATTATATGCTTGGGACTTTCTGTAGGGTCTACAGTCGAAGTGGATTGCAATATACCAACAAACAAAAAAAAGTTTCAAACATAACAGACAGACTACAGCTTTAGTTAAATGCAATTATATTAACTGAATATGGTATACTTGTAATCTTATCAGGCCGTACTCTAACAGCGAAAAAACAACAAAAGTGATTCCTTGCAGAGTAGCTTTAGATACGACCTCGATCACGGCCTAGTCAATCAGCATATCAATCCAGTAAAAGAGTCAAGTTACAAACACTAATAAAATGCCGAGAGCACATAAAATTGGCTGGCTTTAATGTAAATTTCAAGAAAGACGAATTCCTTTGCCTGACGTCAATCCTTAGATGTCAATTCTCAGTTCGGTTATACTTGGGAACTGGCTCTGAATTTATTGTTGCAGTTTGGCTCGTGGAATGGTTCTAACTCTGCCTATCTATTGAATCTCTTGGCTCTCTAGATTATTCATGTTTCCATCACAGTTCAGTTCAGAAGCTGGTAGTTTTCTTACCATCAAGTTATTTTGTTGGGTGTTATATACTGAATCTCTTGGCTCTCTGGATTATTCAAGTTTCCATCACAGCTCAGTTTAGAAGCTGGAAGTTTTCTTACCAGCAAGTTTTCTTACCAGCAAGTTATTTTGTTGGGTCTTGGGTATCTGGCATGCAATGGCAAATTCTCTAGCCTCTTCGGAAAATGTTGGCGGCAGCCTTGTCCTTGACAGGCTTCTGGCCGCTTCTCAAACTCTTTCAGTTTCTATTAACAAACTTGAGGACATGGTCAAACGGCAGTAGAATGCTTTCCAGCGCTTCTTGGAAGCAAAACTGCTCAGGAAAATAACAGTCAATGGAAAGTCTACGTGAGGAAGTGCATTCTCTCTTTGTTCGTTTATCTGGCTTCAGAGGGTCTGATGTCAATGGCTATAATTGTTGCTGAGTTTTGAGGTTCCAGACTTTTGGTAGAATTTTTGTAAATAAATATGTTTCTCTGTGTTACTGTGTAAATTTTGTTATAAGCTTGGGACTTTCTGTAGAGTCTACAATCGAAGTGGAATTGCAATATACCAAAAAACAAAACAGTTTCAAACGTAACAGACAGACTACAAATTTAGTTAAATGCAATTATATTAACTGAATATGGTGTACTTGTAATCTTATCAGGCTGTACTGCAACAGCGAAAACACAACAAAAGTGATTCCTTGCAGAGTAGCTTTAGATACGACCTCGATCACAGCCTAGTCAATCAGAATATCAATCCAGTAAAAGAGTCAAGTTACAAACACTAATAAAATATCGAGTGCACATAGAATTGGCTGGCTTTAATGTAAATTTCACGAAAGACGAATTGCTTTACCGATCCAAAAAATATCATAAGGGAACGTTACAGGCTTACTCTATCAAAAGGAAAAAGTAAAGGCAAGAGAGCGTGTTGGCATCAGATAGGAGCGAAAGACTATTTCAAAGAATAATCAACAAGGTTTCATTGAAGCCTTTTCAGCTGAACTATGCTTTGCATCACTTGCCATTAACTCCTTGGTTTTAAGAATAATGTACTCACATTTAATCATAAAGTCCTCAGAGTGATGTTTTTTGAATCTGAATGAAAAATCTTCGTAGATTGGAAAATAATATAAACATAAAAAATGATCCAACCGCTCTCAAATACGTGTTACAGAAAAACAGAGCATCAGAAACTTGAAAAGATGATAAAACTAAAAAAATGAAAAGCTTAGAAATTTAGATCATAAGTGAATTGGATTAGACCTTTATTGGTCTTATCGCTAGGCATCCTCGTCACTGAAGTGGACGAGACCTGTGTTGATCCTTGACCGCCGTTTTGAACAGTAGAAGAACTGATTGCTGCCGATAGAGCAGTCGCATGGTTTAATCTGCCGCAGAAAAGACACGAGGGAATAATTTATAGCCCCCTAATGGTTAGGGTTAGGGTTTCAGTGCCGCGAATCGTGCAGTCGGGCTTCAAGTAGCGGTTTAGGGTTTTTAGGGTTAGATAGATGGAAGCTTGAAGTTTGATAAAGTCCCTTTTGTTTCAAATAGCGATAGGTGTTAAAGTTCCAAAATTGTTGGTTACATATCCATTGAAATCGGTCTATGAAGGGAATTTAATATGAAAAAAACATATATTATGTTTATATCTATATATATGACAAAAAGAATGTTTGCATTATGAGATAGAAAACTTATTTGTAGTTGATATTTTTTCGTCTTTGCGATTTACTATTAAAGTAGGTAGTATATATAATTTGTATCATATTTTTAATTGTGCATCCAACAACTTTTTTTATATGTAAAAAAATGTTATCCAACTGAAATGTAAAGATATAGAAAACTTATGTATAGTTGATATTTTTCCACCTTTGTAATTTATCATTGAAGTAGGTGGTATATATAATCTCTTTTAGTTAATATTTGTGTCAAACTTTTGATAGTGCATCAACAACTTCATTATGTTCTTTGTATATGTAGGACAATGTCACCCAACTGAAAAGTACAATTAATAGCCTTATTTTTTTCATTCAGTTTGTGAGCATAGGAGGATCAAAAGAAGATTATTCCATAGCCCAACCAATAACTACCTTTGAATCACTCAAGACATCCATTGACTCAATGGCTAACCAATTAGCGCAATATAAGACCCCCCAAAGAGCAATGGTTTGCGCCCTTGTGTTGGAAGCCATCCCACTATTCCGACATAAATGATAATAATTCCTATGCTTAATGACAATGTATACCCCACTGCCACACTTACCATTACTAGCAGCCCCATCAAAAAACCATGCTGGATATTTGTTGCATATATTCAAAAAATGAAAGGATCTCGAAGATCCCTTATAGACCACAAGCCCAATTTCATTGGAGTATGCACATATTTTCATGCAAATACATTTTATGCTCAGTGGAGTATTATCAAATATATTTGCATTTCTACTCCTCCAAATGCCCCAAAATATGTAAAGAGGGGGGGAGTGATATTCCTTGAAGTCCAACATCTAGTACTGCAACACAATCTTACATAGAAGTGGAATTCCAATCGACAAGTATATTTAAGATGTTCATCACACCAATCCATATGGAGACCGCAAACGAACATTTAAGGAAAAGGTGAACCACGTCCTCAAGTGCCTCCTTACACAATACACATCTGCTTGGACCAATGAAACCTCGCCGACACAGATTATCCCATGTTAATATTTTATTTTTCCAGGCCAACCACCCTAAGCATTTAAGCTTTAGGGGAATGTTCCAACTCCAAATTTCCCTGAACCACCATCTATCATCATAATGCTAATGTGCAAGAGTGATATACATGTATGCCTCTACAATAGTGATATGACCCTGTAGAGATTTCCCATCTGTTATAGCACCATTTACCACTCTTGGTAGATTTGATGCTCTGATTATGGCCTAGGGCAACCCTTCCTTCCATACTTGGTCCAAAAATTAAAAAACAATGTTTTATTCCCTATACGCTACTTTTCCCTATGATAAAAGCGTGTACACGTGGGTCAGCATATACCCAAACTGCGTACATATGTTAAAACACTTAAAAAAAAAATCTTAATTTTGGGCGGAGTTCACGAGTTTTACCTGTTACTCACCTCCTATTGCCCGTGGCCCAACTGTTTCCCAACTGAAAAAACTAATTTGGAGAAGTATAAATAAACCTCCATGGGAAGGCCTTAAAGGAGAAGATATGAGATATTGGTATTGTTATCACTCCAGGAAACTCTCCGAGGTTGTAAATCAGAGATGCCTAGTAACATATAAATTTTAATATTGTTCTCTGAAATATTGGAATGAAAGATGGCTTGGATCAAGTCGGATAACCATTTCAGCTCTATTCACACTCAAGGCATGCATGAACACCCCCAATAACACAAGGCTTTAGACTGCTAATGCTCAATAGTTTGTAGATTTAATGGATAGATGGAGAACACTGACTATGCCAGCAGGTTGCATACATGGACCTATACGAATGGCTAGCTACAGGCAGCAAATGAACTTACTGACTATACCGGCAGATGTGTATATAATTACACATATAAATGGCTAGCCATAGGCAGCAAAGAAGCTTGCAAATCTAATATATCAAAGCAGAGATAAGATGACAGTTATCTGGCCTCGAACACACAGAAAACCTGAACAAACTGTTCAGGTGCAAGCATAGAACAGAAGAGAAATGGACATTAAACATGTAGCAGCAAAAGAAACTTGTATTACTAAAGACTACAAATGAGAAGCTTGAGAAAACAGGGGAGGAATAATCTCCAAAAGTTGAACCCTTGTTACATCTTGTCTTCAGCTATTTATAGCTTGTTTACAATGGTCCTCAGCCTTTTGAGGCTTCAGGTGTCTTAATCTATCCTTCTGTCTTGTTTAACTGATTGATTCCCTCAATAGGTAGGCATGGCTCGGCGGTTTTCCTCTTCTGACAGAGAAATAACCATACTCAGATATTTTGGGTGGCCTGCTGTGATGCATAGGAGCTCCCTCGTGCCAAAGATGCCCCATTAAGTTCGTTAGGATGACTGCTGCACTGGCAGGGCCGTTAATGCTCCATGATTTTATTTGATTTGGGTTGAGGCGTGTAGTGGCCCTTCCCCTTCCCTTTCTGGGTTCTGTTTGCAGGCCGATGTCCCTCTGCCGAATCCTTCTTCTGGTATATAACATAACTGCACGATTCCTTCAAGGATGGCTTGCCACTTGAACCTGCAATGGAGTGGCTGCCGTTCTTATGAAATCCCTACACCGGTCCCTTTCAGGCAATAGCTGTGAATGTTTCTTTTCTGTTATTGTGTCTGTCTGGGTCATAAACAGTGAAAACGCTGCGACACTGCTAAATCCCGCCCATTTTTGTTTCACTTGGACTTCAAACATCCTCAAACATGGCATAACTTTCTATCGGGTCCGCCTTTCGGGTCACAGTCGCATATCGCAGCCGGCCGATCCCTTGTTTTTTTAATATTTGAACAATATACATAAAACAGCTGCAAAATCATGAAAAATGGCTCTGGCGGATTTGAAGAATATATATATTTTACTTTCGAATCCCATCGGATCCAAAACCCATCATAATCGGCATCTTCCCAGGGCTTCCCTTTATATTTTCTTTATACAAAGAAAATACACCAAATACATTGAAAACGATATGGGCGCGGACTTTAAAAAATATGAAATGGAGTGTTGAAGGGTCATCGGGTTCGGCCCATCGCATCGGCGCATAACATATGTGAAGGCCCTGTACTCTTTGGCAGCCCCGATAGCGAAATTCCGACGTGATGCGAGTCGTTGATCTGTGCACGCAATTAACGGCCCTGATCAAATCGCTAAACCACAATCGCAATGCCACTACCGATACCGCCGACCCGTCGATCGCCGATATTGCCGCGGACCCGATATTTTATAAAATGGAGTGTTGAAGGGCCATCGGGTCTGGCCCATCGCATCGGCGCATAACTTATGTTAAAGCCTGCCCCTCATAATCGCCGATAGCGAAATGCCGACGCGATCCGGACCGTTGACCGGCCAGATCCAACGGCTGATATGATTTCGGACCCTTAAGCCTGCAACTTTGGTTTTTATGTGATTTTTTGGGTATTTTCACCTTCCGGTACTGTAATTCTGCCCTCCAAAGGGCTTCCCTCTTGCAACCTCTTTGATCGGTGGGTAGCTTTTGTCATGTCTTGATGATTTGAACAACATGGATTTTGGGCATGACTATAAGCATATTTGCAGCCTTTGAGAGATTTTTGAATCTATTTTTAATCCATTTGCATAGCAAAGCTAACAGGTACTATAGTGAGATTATCCCTGATCGAGTCTGACGAAATCCCTGTGCCTCTTGCACTCCCTAAAGCTTTAGGAAGCCCTTGTTTCCTTGTTGGATATATCCTTGATCTTTCTTGAGATATCCTTTTATTGGTGATGAAGGAAGGGTTTCCCTAGGCCATAATCAGAGCATCAGATCTACCAAGAGTGGTAAATGGTGCTGGCCTAGGGAAACCCTTCCTTCATCACCAATACAAGGATATCTAGCACCATTTACCACTCTTGGTAGATCTGATGCTCTGATTATGGCCTAGGTCAACCCTTCCTTCTAGACTTGGTCCAAAATTTAAAAATAGTGTTTTATTCCCTATGCGCTACTTTGCCCTGTGATAAAAGCTTGTACACACGGGTTAGCATATACCCAACCCACGTACATATGTTACAACACTTAAAAAAAATAAAAATAAATAAATAAAATTCCTTAATTTCGAGCGGAGTTCACGAGTTTTACCTGTTACTCACCTCCTATTTCCCGTGGCTCAATTGTTTCCCAACTGAAAAAACTAATTTTGAGAAGTATAAATAAATCTCCATGGGAAGGCCTTAAGGGAGAAGATATGAGATATTAATACTATATTGGGATTATCCCTAATCGAGTCTGACGAAATCCCTGTGCCTCCTGCACTCCCCAAAGCTTTAGGAAACCCTTGTTTCCTTGTTGGAGATATCCTTCATATTTCTTGAGATATTCTTGTATTAGTGATGAAGGAAGGGTTGCCCTAGGCCATAATCAGAGCATCAGATCTACCAAGAGCGGTAAATGGTACTATAGCACCATTTACCACTCTTCGTAGATCTGATGCTCTGATTATGACCTAGGGCAACCCTTCCTTCCAGACTTGGTCCAAAATTAAAAAAAATAGTGTTTTATTCCCTATACGCTACTTTTCCCTATGATAAAGTGTGTACACGCGGGTCAATATATACCCAACCCGCATACATATGTTAAAAAAAAAAAAAAAAAAATTCCTTAATTTCGGGCGAAGTTCACGGGTTTTACCTATTACTCACCTCTTATTGCCCGTGGCCCAAATGTTTCCCAACTGAAAAAACTAATTTGGAGAAGTATAAATAAACCTCCATGGGAAGGCCTTAAGGGAAAAGATATGAGATATTGATACTATAGTGAGATTATCCCTGATTGAGTCTAACGAAATCCTTGTGCCTCCTGCACTCCCCAAAGCTTCAGGAAACCCTTGTTTCCTTATTGGAGATATCCTTCATCTTTCTTGAGATATCCTTGTATTGGTGATGGAGGAAGATTGTTGAGGCCGGGAAAGGATGGATCCGGAGGACGATTCCGCTTGGAGCCAGAGAAGGACTCAAGTCGTATTTCTCCACTTTACTTGTAGCTAACTTCAATAAAGGAATGTTATTCTATTTCCGATATTAAATGTGTTTATGCATCTATTTATATTGTAATTTGTTTATGAATCTTACATTGATGCGTAATTGTTCATTCATTTATATGATTTAAAGTTAATATCATGAACATGCTTTATGTTTCTACTATTGTATATGTTTCATTTGAATAATTTTTAGGTTTCGAAGACATCAAGAGAAGCTGAGGGTTTGCACCCTGCGGGATCTACTCAAACGTAGGACTTCCGAGTAAGGACACTCTTACACAGTTCAGTAGAATAAGCATTTAGGTTGATTGCCTGAGCATTTCTTGTTGTGGTTTGCCCTCCGCTCTGTTGGGGTTCTCAACCCAAGACCCTAGGGTGTTCTCACCCACAACAGAATTGGCGACTCCACTGGGGATAACATTCTTGTTATTCCTAGTTTGGGTTGTTTGTTCTCAATCAGGGTTCAATTTCTTGATTGCTTGCTTTTACAGTGTTGTTTGATCCATTAGTGTCCCAGACATCAAGTTTGATCTTCTTGATCAGACTTTGATTTTTGTTTTTTCCTAATTAAGCTTTGTATATGCTATTTTCTTGGGTTACAGTCGTGTATACACGCAAGTTTCTTCAAGCAGACTCGTATATACACTAGTTGCTTGTGTTAGAAACGTGCGTGCACACTTCTGTGTCTTTACACAGTCGCATATGTAATTTTTTGAATTGTTTTTTTCAAATATTTTTGCCCAGTTAGGTCTACTGCCCGGTGATTTATGTTGTTGTATGGTCATCTGCTGTCTGGAGAACTCAGTTTTCTTGCAAGCTTTCTTTTTCAAAATCTCCTTCTCACTGAAAAGTCTTGATTGGCCTAGGATTGCTTCTTAAGCAAGTTCGTAGTTTGTGTCTTGGGTTCAAGGCTTTGCTTTGAAGTTCTTGGATGTTCTGGTTTTCCATAACAAGAAATTGATTTTGATTTCATTTTCAGCCCAAATTTCAAGTTCCCTTGCTTTGCTTCTTTGGTGGCCTTGTTGCTTTTTGTGATTCTTTGAGAGTCTTTTTGGCAAGTTTGAAAATATTTCTTTCTTGACATTTTGTTAGTTTGTTGAAATCTTTTGTTGTTGTTTGGATCAGTTTGTGCAAGTTTGTAGTCTTTCTTTTTTCAAGTTTCATTCATTAATGAGTTTTATAGCTTGCAAGATTTAAAGACTCCATGTGCTTCTTTCTTGATCTTTCGAATTTAGTAGTTCTTTTTGTGACCTCAAAAGTTGCTTTAGTTTCTTTAAAAGAAAAGACAAAAACATAGTTTTTCCTTTCTTTTTCTTTCCATGCTTTTTGGTTTTTTGGTTTCTTTTAGTTTTTGAGCAATTGTGATTTTTTCAATTTGTTTTGCTTGGTTTTGAGGGAAATTTGTTATTGAATTTTTGCCCTCTTTACTTTCAAGTTGGCTTGTTGATCTTGTAAGGCAACACATTTGCTTCTTGTATGAGCATCCATGCACTATCATTATAGTTTTCATTAAGGTAGTTTGCATTGTAGGCATTTTAGTCTTTTCGTTAGCTTTTGGGTGCGTGGAGTGTGTTTTCTAGAAAAAGAAAATTTTGTTTGTAAAAGTTTATCTGTAGAACTCCATAGAAATCCCTTTTCATTGAAGAAAATAATTGCATTTGCATGTAGCTAAGTTTCTATTGGTTTCTGTTGCGTCAAAACATCATTAGTTTCACTCTCATTTTTACCCATGACTTAAATAACGGGCCTATAAAATCAAGTGCTTTAATAAAATGAACTAGAACTTTTATTTTTGTCACTAATAAATACCAACAAGTTTAGGTTCATTAGGGCCTTGGAATAGGCGAGTGGAGAGTTAACCATCCAAGGCCACTTAAATTACAAAACATATAAGTTGAATAACGAGCAAAATCCAATATCGTTAGAAAGACCGAGAAAGCTCCGTGACTAGAAGTTAAGCACGAGGGAGAGTGAAGACAAGGAAGAGAGATACCCCTTAGCCTACTTGTTGGATCCCGCCTCACGACTATTCCACCCAGCTTTTGATACGAATTGGTACGCATATTTTCCTTTCCTAGGGATCTCATAGGTCGCTGCGAAGGGGAATCCCATGGCAGCTGAGGCTGACGTTGCATCACGTTCAACAGTACTTCTGGAGGGTACCCTTGCGAAGCTTGGGTGCTTGCACTGACAAAGGCTATTGTCTGGAGGTCAGTGTATCTGCTTTTGATACCTTTGCTAGTGTGCCTAGGGCATAATTACCCCAGACTGTTTTTGGAAGGACCTTGATTTTTGCTTTCTTGTATTTTGGTGTCTGGTCCTCATCACCCGGAGCGGAAATACTTGGAAGTTGCTTGATTGGTTGCATCTTTAGGGACTTTAAAGTCGAGTGCTCCTTTCTCTTTGTATTTAGTTGTCTTTAGGTGGACTTGTCTTGTCACTTTTGGACTTTAGACTCTAAGTGACTGACCTACGGCTCCGTTGATCTTGAAAGGCTTTCGATCTTTCTTTTGAAAGTTGTGGAGTTGCCTCCTCAAGGGCAAAGGTTTTGATTGTGCATCTCTCTTCCTTGGAAATTCATTTTTGCATTCCTGCAAGGGAAGGATCTGCGAATAATTTTAGTATGGCCAATATTCCTGTGGAGAGAAACCAAGGTACCCTTCCAAAAGGGGACCCTTGTGATTTTCCTTTCTTTGGAAACGTTGGTACCCCCTTGATGGCCTCTTTGAATATTCCTGGATAAAAATGTTAGACTACCAATTTGGTTGTGGTCCACTCCAAATATTCCTGATGTTCTTGAAGCTTCTCATATGAATGCTTTATTTCAAGGGCATCAAGTGGGTGTTAATTGTTCATCTTCTTTAAAAGAGAAATATGGGATTCATTTTTCTCCTCCCTCTTGTAATAAGAGATCTAAAATGAAGAGAAAGAGGAAGACAAAGAAGAATAATAATTCTATCCATTCATCACCAACCTCTACTAGTCATGTTGGAGATGAGCTTTCAGCCGTTGCAAGTCATATTGGGGGCATAAGTCTAGTCACTGCAAGTCATACTAGCAATGCATCACCAACCTCTGCTAGTCATGTTAGAGATGAGCTTTCATCCGCTGCAAGTCATGCTGGGGGCATAAGTCTAGTCACTGCAAGTCATACTAGCAATGAATCATCATCAACCTTTGCTAGTCATGTTGGAAATGAGCTTTCAGCCGTTGTAAGTCATGTTGGGGGCACGAGTCTAGTCACTACAAGTCATACTAGCAATGCATCATCAACCTCTGCTAGTCATGTTGGAGATGAGCTTTCAGCCCCTACAAGTCACACCGGGGGCATATGTCTAGCCATTGCAAGTCATACTAGCAAAGAGTCACTAACCTCTGTGAGTCATGTTAGGGACTTTCCACCAACCACTGCTAGTCATGTTGGTAGAATGGATGTTGATAAGAAACCTAGGTGTGGAAGTTTGAAACCTAAGTTCCCTTGTAAGATATGTAAGGGAGACCATCTTATTCATTTGTGCCCTGGTATTCCAGAGGTACAAAGGATATGGTCTGAGTCTGAAAGTCCTTCTACTCCTGAATCGGATATGGTTTCTCAACAATCCCATCAACCATTGGTTGATAACGTGGCTGCGCCAATGCAATCTCTAGCTGATTACACTCCTCTTTTGGGGGGTGAAGTGCCTAACAACAAAGTCTGTTTGATTTCTAGTACATAGTCTTCTGGTATTGGGGGCATTTCGGTTTCTTTGAATGTTCCCCCCTCCAAGTTCTAGGAGTGTCTCCTTTGATTGGGATAGTCTTGTTGAGCCTCATCTTTCTTCCGGTGCACCTTTCCAAATAAAGGTTAGAGTTAATTCCACAAACATCTATCAATGTATAGTGGATGAAGGATCCTCTACAAGTATTATATCCTCCTTAACTTGGAAAGCTTTGGGTTCTTGAAAGTTGTTGTCAGTTGTTAGCCTATGATAGAAGACTTGGTGAATCTATGGGTGTTCTTCCTCAACTGCCTATTACTTTAGGTGGTTAGACTATTTTTATCGATATGATGGTGGTTGATCGCCCTTTGGACTTTAATATGCCACTTGGGCATGATTTTGTCTATGCTATGAATGCTATGGTGTCTTCACTCTTTCGAGTGATGTGTCTTCCTCATAACAGGAATATTGTCATTGTTGATCAGCTTGCATTTGATAATCACCACCCTAATTCGAATCTACTATAGAATACCCCTTGGTTTGTTCCAAGTCTTCAAGTAGACTCTACCCTGCCCTGGGTGAACTATGTGGCGTTGAATCCTCAATGTTCAAATGTGTATGAGAAGGATCCTTTGAACTATTATTTTCCTTCTTGGGACTTGGTCCCGACAATTGACCGATTGATTCCTCCTATGGGGACAAGGGACCCCTTAATTCCCTCTTTTGATCCTTGTAGTTCTCATTATTTCTTGAAATTTGATTTGCCTTCATAGGAGGAACTTTTTGAAGCCATGAGTTTTAACTACCAAAGGAGTCCTTAGCTTGAGCCCTACAAGGGGTTTGTCTCGAAGAACTATTATACGTAAGTTGCAAGGCTGTGTGGTTCCTTGTACCATATTGTACATATAAGGTACACATTTTTGAGTTTTGTATTCTATAACACCAGCTTTTATATGAAGTTTATATATGGGATGTATTAACTTCTTGTCTAGTGTTCCTATTTATGTCTACATAAATTGGAAGATTTCTCCTTTGGACTTTTTATGGTTGATCTGCTCTAACAAGTATTGGTTCTCGAAATTGGCATATAGGTTAGGTTTTTCATCTGCGTTGGGCATTTATCAGTTTCCTTTCCCATTTTGGCCTTAGGATCGACCCCACCAAGTTATTATGAAAAACCTTCTCATTGCTGTCATGACTTGTGTGGTAGAGCCTACCTTATCATGGGCGCCCTAGATAGTACCTTGTTATCACTTGGCACCCATGCTGAACTTTTTTTCTTAGGCTCGGGAGTCCTCTTTAGTCCCACCATGACTTGTGCGTTGAAGACTCATTCTCTTTCTTCTTCGCTATTTTCTGGCTTTATACCCTAGAGGCTCCTTTGTGTTGAGTTGTACTAATCCGGATTTAAATAGGAACACAACAAATTACAGATATAACCATTCATACAAAGATGCAACAGAAATAATTGTTACATATTCATTTGGGCATATCAACCTCAACTTACAGGTCGATGTTATTAGAGTTCATCATCCCCTAATACAGTTGTTACATGCCCTAAAGAAGTTAGTCATCAGAATGTCTTACTCCCAAAGAAGTTCCATCACAGAAAACATCCAAAAAGCACCCCTAAGGAGATCAACACATGAAGCCTTCTATCAGGCTGCAATGCATTGCAGGAGCTACACTGACTGAGTGCTATGCATCGCACTTAGTCCCTCTTTAGCCTACGATGAGCGAACTTGGGCAAATTTCTGTGAGGGTTTGAAGATTCCTTATCCATTGGAAGCCTCTAGAAGTTTCTCAAGTGCCACCTGCCCCTCTAAGTTCACCCTTGGATGACAAAAGGAATTAGGAAATATCAACCTCCTATCCCCTCTTTCATGGAACTAATTTCTAAAAATAGAAAGGCATTCATCATCATCATTGATGACACAACCTCCTTCACTCATCTATAAATAGATCACTCATCCAAGAGATCATGGCTGAAAAATATTGAGTTGCAAGGAGATGTTGGTGGTATGAGATTAAGATTGAGTGCAAGTATTGTGATATTGTTGGAATGTCTTGCTTTTCATGAGGTGAAGAAGGATTGAATTGGAAGGATGACACTGGATCAAACTCACATTGGTTGTAATCTTTCCTCTTATCAATAAAGTTTTCGAGATTTTTCCCTTATGCTTGTGTTTATGTTAAATGCATTCATGTGTATATCATGCTTTCGATTCTGTGCTATTTATGAACAATAGATCATTATGCTTTGACGGGTTTTTGTTTCTGTAAGTTGTGTAGGTACTTCTCAAGCGATTTAAGTACGGGAAGGAGCAGCGAAATCGGTCAAGGGAGATAAGGAACAAGCGGAAGTTACAAGTAGGTTCTTTGTCCCTTATTTTATCTGTTGTTTATAGGAAAAATTAAGATTGCTTTGATTGTTGTTTCTAGATCAACTACTAGATATAGAGGGTTAGGCGTTTGTAGAAACACTAAATATTCCCAAAACAAATTGGCAACTCCGTTGGGGAGCGTTTTCCCTTTTTAGTAGCTAAGTAGCCTCTTAGAACATTCCAATATATTGTACTTGTTGTTGTTTATTTAATTCAATTCTAATCCATTGAAAATTGAATCAAATTTGAGCCAAAAACACCTTCAAAATTGCTCACTGTAATCATCGCGTTGTCCTTAACTGAGACCTACAATGCATTTCATTTCCCGCATTGGTACAGAGTGATTCAGTGCACTGTCTATCATTACAGCCCGCACTAATCTCTTGAAGATCATTTTCCCATCTAGGAACTGAAGTTTTTGTCAATTTTCATCTTTGATTGAATTGCTTGTTGAATATAAATTATGTCTCATCTCTGAAACCAACCTTCATCTCTTTAATTTGGCCCTGTTTAGACTAGGATTGGTGAATGTCTTTTATGTATTTTTTTTGTCATTTGCAATCCATTGTCGAAAAGTAGTTTTGATCAATTGTTCCTTCAGTAGAAAAGTGTCGTAAAATCGTCATTTTCTTTAGAAAGTGAAGTGTCGTAAAATCCTCCTTCATAGATAGTCGATCGATCTATTTGTGCATTTGATTTGTATTTTCATTAAAAGTGTCGAAAATCTTCATTTCTTCAAAATTGAAAGTATCGTTCAATCTTCCTTTCTCTCTTAGAAGAAATTGTCATAAATTTCCATTTTTTATGAAAAAGTTTTGAATCGTTTGTGCATTAGTTTTTCTTATTACATCATTCACATTAAGAGAAACTGAAAAGAAATACATGCATTTGCATTTTAGAGTTTCAATTTGTGTGCTAAAAGGAACATTTAGGGAATTGCATTAGTTTGTGCTCTTTGTTGTTTGTTCAAAAGTACTTCTATGCTCTATCCCTCATAGTTTGGATTTTCATTGTTGAAATTAAATGAAAAGAGTGCTTATCATTCTAGTTGCATTCTTAGGAATTTCAAAACACATTTTGTGGTGAACCTTCAAAGGCAAATTTCTAAGCAAGATCAACTTAAAATAAACATCAATTAATCTAACAATGCTTTGGAACTTAACGAAAAACATCTAGAGGTCTAGGCTAGAGACGTGTTCTGACGTCTTTAAACCTAGTGGTTGTCATTTTCACTGAAGGTTGGGTGATTCCTCCTCTTTGATCCGATAAGTGCTAGTACAGACTTGTGCTCCTTGTATCATCGCGTATATAGTGGGAGACCCCAATAGGTTGAAATCCTTTATCCCTAGGAAGTTGAGTCTGCTACCTTACCGATCGCAATGCATTGAACACAACATTCAGGAAGATTGACTGTCATACGTAAAGTCCTTGGAAATTTCTCTTTCATTTATCACCAAGGTGTATATTGCAGTTTTGCGATTTGTCTAGTAAACCCTCTTGTCTAGAGTCTCCAAGGTAGTCACTTTTTTTCCTTTTCGACTCTTTTAAAGTAAAAGGATCATCTAAGCACTTGTCCTTTCAGGCTCATTAAAAATCAAAGGCGACTAGAGTCATCTTTTGCTTTTTCTCGACTCTTTAAAACTGAAAAAGCGAAGTTGTGTCCCAATGTCGTTAAAATTAATTGGCCACGAATAACATCCTTATTTCTTAATTGAGTTTAAGTTGATAAAGTATAAAGTAATCCACAATCGTGGAAGAAAGGCAACCCAAACCCCGTCGTTCACGGAGAATAGCGGGTCAACCACCTTTGCCTCCCGAAGCGACACCAATTGACGATTCACCATATAGGTGCGACTCAGGTGTGGTAGAAAACATCGAGTGAGTTACAATAGAAGATTTTGTCGCAGCTGCATCAAATGATACAGTCTTGGATGTTGACGGTTGTTCATCCATAGTTAACTGGCCCAAAAGCTATCGTAAAGATTCAACGAGAACTTGCAAGGAAGCAGAATCAGATGAAGCAAAGTAATCAGGTGTAGCAGGGTAAAGATTAATCCCAGTTCCAAAGTGAAATGGGGTTCTAGGTGTGAAATCATCTACTATCTCTTATATGGCAATCAAATCTGGTGGAAGAGGTTGACGGTCAGGTCCATAAAAGATCTCTGGCGTTGATTTCAGAGTAGTTTCAACAGTGACTGATGTTGGAGAGGTAACAACTTCTAAATGTTGAAATTCAAAGTCCAGATGTTCAGGTAAATGAACAACAGTTTCGAAGGGAGGTTCTTGAACAACTTTTGGTTCAGATGTAACTCCTATTGGAATTGGGATAGATTCTGGACCAACTCTTAATGGAGTTGTTTCAGGTTCAGAAGTACTTTCTGGTTGGACAATTTCAAATTGAATATCAACTTGTTGTTGAACAACCTCAGTTATTGTTACACTAGGATCAGTGCTAATGTCCTCAGGTAATTGTGAAACTTCCTCTTTAGGAACGGATGTACCAGAAATAATTGGAGTAACTGAAGTCTCTGAAGCTATTGAAACAAATGTTTCAAACAACCCAGATGAATAACTAGGAGTACTTGATGTACTAGACTCAGTTAAACGAGACTGCTTTGTCCGAATCATCCCGGTTGGTTACCAATCATTGTTTGGAACCCACTCAGGGGTTGCTTCAGCACCATGGTCAACACCCATAAACTCGTCTAGATTTCTACCTGGTTTTTCTCAAATGGGAACTCAACAATTTGATCCTACACATCAGTATCAATTTGGGCAATCTAGTCATCAAAGACCGGTATATCCATTAAATACTGGATTGCCACCATATGGAGAGCAATATGCTTATTCACCATTTCCTCCCTTTTCTAGGGGACAACCATATGGTAATTTCCCATAGTATTCAAGTCAAACTGGAGTTAGAGTTTGTCAATGGCAACCAATAATGCCAACTCAACCAAGGCTTGTGTATCCAACACAACCAATGCAAATTATGTCAAATATTCCTACTACACCTATTGTTACTATTATGCCACAGTCACAAGCTCAATCTGTTGTATCTCAACCGGTACAAACTGATCCTTCTTCCTTGCAACCACAAGTTTCAAGTCAAGAGGTTCAAGTTTCTCAAGTTGTTATACAACAACCACTTGTTTCTGGAGCCCAGCAACAACCTCAGGTTAGTATACCTTTATTTGGAATGACCCAAGTTTACATTGGTATAGTTGATCCACAGCTTGGTTAATCTTTCATTATTGGGCAGCAACAGTTGGTTCAACAACCATGGCTGCCAAAATTCCAACAGTCCCAACCCCAGTCTGGATTCGGTTCACAAGCTCAAACTGGTTTTGGTCAATATCAAGCTTACCAAGGACCTGGGCAACAAGGCTTTGCAGGTTATCAAAAACCACTTTATACTGGTTTTGTCCAACAACCTTACCAAGGTTACCAAATGCAGATGCCCTATGTTGGTATGCAAAGACCTATTGCACAGGCGATTCCATCTTATCCTGGGTATGCTCCACCTGACTTGAATTGGCAATTGCCATTTGTAGCAACTTTAGAATTACCAGATTTAAATTAGCTCACTAATGATCCAATTGCATATGTGCCTTGGTGGTCGGTGATTCCTCATAAGTTACCATTTGATATTCCAAAGTTTAATGGAAATCCTGGAGAAGACCCATCAAATCATGTTATGACCTTTCATTTATGGTGTTCATCCAATACTTTGAATGATGATTCGATCAGAATTCATCTTTTCCAAAGAACGCTTACTGGTCCAGCTGCTAAATGGTATATTGAATTACCAAGAGCTTCTTTCGATAACTTCACCATTTTAGCCACTACCTTTTTGACCCACTTCCAGTTACCTATCAGGTACAAAACTGGAACAGAACTCTTGACCAATTTTAAACAAACTACCTCCACCCATATATCAGATCATACTCATGAGTGGCGGCGTCATCGTCAAATGGTTAAGACGTATGTTCTCGATCAACTTTTAGCTGAGTGGTTCATAAAATCCTTGTTGCCATCAATCATAGAGGATGTGGCAAAAGTAGGAGTTGTCACAGAAGAGCAAGTTATCGCTCATGCCCAATATTTGGACTTGATTTACACACAATCCGGCACGCTCTATGATAAAAGTCCTGATGCACCTCGACTAGCCTTCACTGTTCCACCACCTCCAAAATCGAGTAAGGACTCTCATGCCGGCGACGATGTGATCAGTTTCAAGCACACAGACGCTAAGAGGACCATCTGGTCAAACTCTTGTTATTTCCAATCAAACTGCAAATACATCAGAAAAAGATTTTGCCTCGGAGATTAATGTCATGTCATCTGACAAAGGCAAAAATCCAAAGCAACCAGGAGGCAAGAAAAAGGGAAAGAATAACAAAAAGAAACAGGAAAATTCCACTCCTGAGAAATCATCTGAATCCCCTACTACGGCTAGGAAACCTCGTTATCCATGTCTGATATGTAATGACGAGCATTATACAAGAGATTGTCCACATCACTCTGAGGTCTCTAAACTTCTAAAGACTTCAAATACCTCAACAGTGTTGACAGATTAGTTTCTAACCCCAGAGACACATTTGGTTGCAACTGATAATGCTTCCACATCCCAGGTTCTCATGTTATCTATCGAAAATCCAAAAAATGATGTTTTGGTGTCAACAAGGAATAAAGATTATGGAAATCCATCGTCATCGAATAACCAGGCTACTGATTAACCTAGTACTTCGACCTCGACTTCACCAGAAGTTGTTCCACCAACTATACCTGAATTAACAATAAAGCCACCAAAGGGTGTTGTACACAAATCAACCTTCAATCCTCGTGCTCGAGTAGCTCAAAACTATAATATAGTAGAAGATCTAACTCAATCACCTTCCGCTATGTCGATACTTGAGGTGTTGCAACACTGTCCCTCCCAGAAACAAGCTTTATTGTCAGTAATAGGTGGAATATATCGTATGGATTCAAATCTTGTGGTTTTTAACCATGCAGGATATACACCATAGTTACTAATGCAATTAGCTTTCCTAATACAAGTAAAAGCTCTCAATAAAAATGTTCACCGAACTATTATTGATGAGGGGGCATCTACTTGCATTATGTCCATGAGCTGCTGGAAAACTCTTGGTTCACCACCCTTGTCATGATCACCAACTACATTAAAAGCTTTCAATGGAAGAACATACACTCCGTATGGGATTTTGAGTAACCTACAGGTTGAACTAGGGGGAAAAACAGTAAATGTTGAGGTCGAGGTCATTGACGGACTCCTTGATTACAACATATTACTAGGAAGGCCTTGGGTATATGCTATTGTTTCCACCTACTTTCGAACGATTGCATTTCCCTTCAAGAGTGGAATAACAGTCATTGATGAGCTAGCCTTCTTTGCCAATAGTTCACAGGCTACAGGAAGCATTCCATTGATACACGGAAACTCACCATCGCTTCAAAATGTTGGAGCAGGTCTCCTAAACGATCCTTCCCTGATGGGCACTTTTACCCTCCTGTCACCATCTGATTTCGCGGAAGTGGAAAGAGTGGAGACCTGCAACATGATTTCTTTTGCATCATCTGATTTTAAGAAGATTTACAACTACATTGAAAGTAATGATTATGGTAAGCCAATGCTGCCAAGCCCCATTGAATCGTTATAGCAATCAATCTTTCGGGCTTGTGCAGAAAACCCTAATCCACACTCAACAATTGCATGGGTAGATAGGTCATTAGAATATGGTACCTCTTCAGATCCTTTTTCGTGTATACATTCTACGGATGAAGGAATCATCCAATTAATGATGATAGGAGAGACGTTGTGGGAAGATTATCATCATCGTTCCCACCTTTGAGATGACAATGAAGATTATTCAAATGAACTCAATCACCCATCATTTGTTGATTTCTTGTTGAATTCTGTAAACACTGTAGATTCTGAGCGTAAATTGTCTAACATAGAAGAAAAAATTTCTATAAACATTTCGACCAAGCCTAACATTGTAGAAAATATTCATGTCGGCAAATCTTGTTCTCCATTAGAACTAGATAATTATTGTGCTCTTTTTCGCAAATTTTGAGATGTCTTTGCATGGTCTTATGAGGAGATGCCAGGCATTGACTCAAGCATTGTTGAACACGAGATTAAAATGTACCTTGATGTCAAACCAGTACGATAGCGGCTTCGACCTATTCATCCTAAGAAAGCCACCGCCATTAATGTAGAGGTTGAAATTTTTTTGCATGCTGGCTTCATTTTCCCTGTACCTCTTACTAATTGGGTATCTAATATTGTTCTAGTGATGAAAAAAGAAGGGACAATTCGAGTGTGCGTCGATTATAAGGATGTAAACCAAGCATGTCCAAAGGACAACTATCCTACACCTTTTATCGACCAGATTATTGACAAATGTGCTGGATGTGAAATCTTTTCATTCATGGATGGATTTTCTGGCTACAATCAAATCAATATCCGCCCACAGGACCAATCAAAAACTGCCTTTATATGTCCGTGGGGCACATTCGCATATCGAAAACTACCCTTTGGTTTGAAAAATGCAGGGGCTACATTTAAGAGGGCAATGAATTATGCCTTCCATGACATCAAACACATTGTTCAACCCTATCTTGATGATTTGCCTACTCATTCGCGAAAACGGATTGATCACCCGCAACATTTGAGAGAAATATTTTTACGATGTCAACACTACAAAATAAGACTCAATCCACACAAATGTGTGTTTTGTGTTGGCTCTGGTCGATTGCTTGGATTCGTAGTTTCGAAAGATGGAATTCGACTCAATCCCATAAAGGTTCAGGAAATCCTTGACATGCCTCCACCTTCAAATTTGTTACAGATACAGAGACTTCAAGGGAAGGCAAACTTTCTGAGGAGATTCATTCCAAACTATGTTGAATTAGCTAAAGGTTATACACGTCTATTGAAGAAAGGGGTACCCTTCCATTGGGACCAAGTTGCACAAGCTTCTTTTGATGCTCTCAAAGATTCCTTGATTAAAGCATCATTAATGTATGCCCCAAACTATCAAAAAGACTTTTACCTGTATCTCGCCGCTGCAGATACAACCATTGGTATGGTTTTAGTTCAAGAGGAAAGTGGAATCGAACATCCTATATATTATTTGAGTCATAATCTCAATGATACAGAAAGTAAATATTCATATGTTGAAAAGTTAGCCTTGGCAGCCGTTCAAGCTGTGCAGAGATTTCGTCATTACATCCTCCTTCGCAAAACTACCATTGTATCAGATTGCAACCCTATGACATACATTTTGTCACATCAATTGTTGGGGGGAAAATATTCTAAATGGATAGTTATCTTACAAGAGTTTGATTTGGAGTTCATCAAATCTAAATCAAAGAAATCTCTCGTCTTTGTTGAGCTACTTTGCGATCTTCCCTCATCCTCCAATGATTTAACATCAGAAGCATCAATCTTGGATGAGTCTCTGTTTCTGATTTCATCAAGTGATCCATGGTATGGAGATATATTGGTCTATCTCTAGACCTAACCTTTTTGGCCTAATACCTCTCGCTCTGAATAGCGACGTACTCGATACCAAGCCAAAGATTATCTGATCATTGGTGATACACTTTATCGTTGTGGTGTCGATACGATCTTACGTAGGTGCCTTACTCATGAGGAGGCCGAGAAAGCTTTGAATGAATGTCATTCAGGTGCTTGTGGGGGGCATTTATCTGGTTATGCAACTGCACAAAAAATTCTACGAGCTAGTTACTTCTGGCCATCTATATTCAAAGATTGCATTCTTGCTGTTAGAAGTTGCCATGCTTGCCAGATTTTTGATCGTAAAACCAGATTACCACCTGCACCATTGCATCCATTCATTGTTGTTGGCCCATTTGCAAAATGGGGCATTGATTTTATGACATGTAACCCCACCTCGGCCAGGGGGCATGGGTATATTATAGTCATTGTTGACTATTTTACCAAATGGGCCGAGGTGATGCCTACATTGAACAACAGTGCCAAAACGACTTTTTTTTTTTTTTTTTTTTAACCATGTAGTTTCTAGGTTTGGTGTACCACAAGCTATAGTTACAGATCATGGGTCGCATTTTCGCAATCACATGATGGTTGAATTAACTACCAAATTAGGACTGTCACATGATAGTTCTACTCCATACTACCCGCAAGCTAACAGACAAGTTGAGGCAATCAACAAAGTCCTTAAGCGCATGTTGCAAAGAATGGTTGGAGTCCATAAAAGGAATTGGCATTTAATCTTGTACTCGGCTTTGTGGGCATATCGAACCTCGGTAAGAAATGCGACTAGATTTACGCCTTTTCATTTGGTGTATGGTTTGGAAGCAGTCTTACCAATCCAATGTGAAATCTCATCCCTCAAACTCGCAATTGACCTGCTACCTGATACTTCTGAAGAAGAAGCATGTTTCTTGGAATTAATCCATCTGGATGAAACCTGTCGTGATGTCGCATTGGCTAACGAAGCGCATAAGAAATGCATCAAGGCACAATATGACAAGAATGTTAAGCCTCGTGTCTTCTCAGAAGGTGACCTGGTCTTGCTTTACGATCAAGATTCCGACAAACTAGGAGCAGGAAAATTTGAACCATTATGGATGGGCCCTTATATTGTTAAACGTGTGTTGACAAAAGGAGCCTACAAGTTAGTGGATTATGATGGGATTCCATTGTCGCAACCTCAAAATGGGTTGTATCTTAAACATTACTATGCTTAGTTAAGTGTAGTAAAACTCACTATACATATGCTTTGATTTCATTTTTGTGTGTTAGTTTTCTTTTAAAGTTTTGATTTGGTTAGGTAATCCACTTCACATTTGTTGCAGATGTCGAACTTTTCGGAACCATTTGTTGGGTATGCCAACGGAGCTAGTCGTAGTACGCAAAACCTATCTTCTGCAGCATGGGCCATTTTTGCTCCAAGCGGCGAGTTAGTGAGTTTTAGAGGGATATGTATTGGTCGATCGACAAACAATATCGCTGAGTATAGCGCGTTGATTGAACTCCTCTCTAATGCCATTTCACATGGCATACACTGAATCATTGTTAGGCTAGATTCATAACTAGTCATACTACAACTTACTAGCGTCTATTCTGTCCGAAACCCAGTAATTCGCCGCATGTTCCTTAGAGTTCGAATTTTGGAAAGACATTTTGAATATCAACATATTTCCAGAAATTTAAACACATTAACTGACTCTCTAGCAAATTATGTGTTAAATAGACATTTGCAACACATGTAAAGAAAGCATTTTCAAAACACATCATCATTTGAACAGGATTTCATCACTTAACCACAATAAAACTCTGAAAGCCAAATAGATAGCTGTATATAAGTTTTTACAAATATTTTGTGTCCAACACAAAATTGGTCATCTAACCCAAAAAACTCAAAAATGAATGTAGAAAATATCCCAATAGACTAGTGTTGCTGATGATAACAGGTTACATCTTGTGCTATCATACGTAGGAGTCTCATCCAAAGACTCGGCACGCTAATGGTATGGCGCTGCAATCTCATGGGTAACTCCTCAATCCGAACATCTGGAATATCGAGGGTTAAACCCTCTATGTGGTCTTGCAGCTGAGCCAAGGTCTCCGTTATGTCCAAATCTCTAAGAACTGCCCTCCCAACAACTCTCTGAATTGGTCCACCTGCCTCCCATTGGCATACCACAGGTCAAACGGATCCAACATCTACATACATATACAAGTTTATTTAGTCTTGGTAACAATCAAAAAACACAAAAAAATTAAAAACTTCAAAAAGAAAAAAAGTGTGGTCGAATCAATTTACCAATAGCGCTCCACTACACCCCAACTGGCAATACCAGATCTGGATCACCATGGAAGTCCATCCTAGCGTATGGATATTCCGCGAAGACCATCTCTTGATGGTCGAACCACTCGAAGAAAGCGGAGGAAAATGAGATCAATGACTGGCCAGCATGCCTAGCCATAAGATCTACCCACCTCTGCATCCGTGGGTCTCTAGGTCCAGGTACTCCCAGAGAAATGTGTTGTGGCTGCATAAGCGGGATTCTCTCCAAGGCGAAAGAAATCAAGATAGACCCATATCCAAAAATTTTGGTCTTCCCATTCTTCACCTTGGTCAGCTGGTCTTTCATCAATGAAATAACTGCCTCACACCAGTTAAATACCTTTGGTTCCAGGCATTCTAAGGCATACTGCATATAAGACCTATTAGCCAAATGTAACGATGCACTACTAGCCAATTTGGCAAGGGTCAAGAGGATTGTTCTTATTGGCAAATCATTAACATCTTGAATCTTGATCTTTCCATCTCTGCTAGGCTGAGATCCTATCCGACAGAACTGTCGTACATACTCCCTCACTGATTCACCTCCTTGGATGAATCCTGATAATGAGATGGGGGCACCCCGCCTCGACAGTCCCGTTAGAAAGTAAATATCCTTGATGGTAAAAGGGATCGTTTTGCCCCTGATGTTGAAAACCTGATCAGTAGGATCCCCTGAACAAACAAGATACTGTAACAGTTCAATTTGCTATCTCATGCTGGATAAACGAAAGTATTTTAGCAGCCCACAATTTCTTAAAGCATCAACTGTGCCTTGATTATTTAGGGCAATCATGTCTTGTTCTTCATGTTCTCGTTCTCTCCACTCAAAGACCATTCTGATCCGATGAATGTCTAAAACATAACCATTAGATAAATTAGGATCCAACTTTTGCAAAAAAATAGTTAAAAAATTGGGGGAAAATAACTGTTTAATTTTGGTTTTTGCGCCCATCGCACCCCCCCATTAGAGACAGTGCTATGCATTGCATGCTGCCTTTTAGGTGCATGAAATGCATCACACCTTTCGACATAAGAAGGTTGCGATGATCCAGAGAACGTAAAATGAAATCCTTTTTTTTTTTTTTAACACGATCGGATACTTTTCTATTATAAAAAACTGCTAGGAGCAAGTGTTGTTACAAGGAGTGAAAGAGGAAGAAGAAGAGAAGTCCAAAATGGGTGCGCAGACCCTAACTTCTTGGGAGTAAACTTAAAATGAAATCCTAGGGGCCTAAAAAACCAAGAATTTTTTGTCAAAATTGAAAATGAATGGAATGGAATGAAAGAACACTGGGATAGCTCCTACCTGGTCTGAACGACACGAGAAACGATCCACAGAATCCTTTGCAATCAACTGGTGAAGTTTGGGGTGAAAAACTGTTCCAGAACTCCAAATCAAACGGTAAAAGTGAAATGGTTAAAATGAATTATCGAACTTGTTTTTATATTTACTTTTACATGTAAACCAAGTGAATGTTGGTTTTTATTAATTTTTATCCATGAACATGTATTTTTAATCATCTTTGGTGGAGTTTTGAGCAAAATGAACAACTGGAAGCAGAA